>CAUYTI010070398.1:0-25737 GCA_963575145.1 Galago senegalensis
TTCTTAGGCTATTTGGTTATAGCTTTCATATAAAAGGTATAAATTAGTCTCATAATAGGGGTGTGTACATTGGATACTTTTTTCTCCATTCTTGTGATACTTTGCTCAGAAGAACATTCTCCAGCTCCATCCATGTGAACATTAAGGGTGTAAATTCTCCATCCTTCTTAATGGCTGCATAGTATTCCATGGTGTACATATACCACAGTTTGTTGATCCATTCGTGGATCGATGGGCACTTGGGCTTATTCCATGACCTGGAAATTATGAATTGGGCTGCAATAAACATTCTGATCTAAATGTCTTTGTTGTAGAGCATAAAGCAGTCTTCTTAGAACAGATAGATCTTAGTCTTTAGCAGAGCCTGGTAATCTTCAGCAAAGAGACTCCATGCTGGTGTTCTGCAGGCAGGAGAGGAGACAGAGTCAGATTAAGCAGCCCATGGTAGAATGTGCATGCTGCCAACTATCTTCGCCTCCAGCCTAATATAAGGCTGATCTCGTGCCTCTCAACAGCACAGGTATAGTAGACACTGCCAATTCATCAGTGCTCTCATCTTGCGAGTTCTCATGCTTGTTAGGAGAGCTAAATCCTTCTCCATGCCCTTTTCACCAAGGTGTTCCATTATTGAGGTATAGGGGTATTTCTTATAACTCTCACTCCTCCTAGCCATAGGCTATACGGGCTGCTACGAGATACTGTATAATGAATTGCCAAGCTTCCGCACGTAGCCAGGTGTGGCCAGGTGTGGCCAGGTCTTTTCCTTCTTAATCCAGGATGGTTTCTCCAGACGAGGATGAACTAGGTTACAGAGACAAAGTATTTGGGGGTATTTATTGACTTATAAAAAAAATCTTCAACTCCTGCTGTCCCCTTGCTTTTTTAAATTATTGGGGACTGAAGTGTAGGCAGAGTCTAAGTATCAACACGCTTGTTTTTACACCTATTACACGGCAGTAAATGAGAAACTGCACGACTATTTTACTTATCATACTCCTACAGTGATTTTTTACAAAAAAGTCAGGGCAGGGTGTGTGAGATGATGCCTGAGGTCCCTTCCAGCTCGCCCATCCTCTGATTCTGCCATGCTGAGAGCAGAAGAGATGCTCTCCAAATGCATGCCAAACGAATTAATCCACTTCAGGCAAACGCAAGTGATAGAGCTGTCATCTTTGAATAATAATAGTCCTGATAGCGTCATATTGCTGACAGCATTTCTGCCAATCATTCTTAGATTGATCCAAAACTAGGAAAAGGAAACATTTAGAATTTGTTTTTCTCTATTAATAATTTTAGACTATGAGTTCTTCAGACTTTATAGAACATAACCACGGAAAGACATTTTGGCTGTCTACTCATCAGCTCCAAATCTCTTTTGATATGTTTTTATCTGTCTTCTTGAAACAACTTCCTTGCTTTCCCCAGAGAGTCACACAAATGATTGCTTCAGAGCAAAACTAACCAGATGCCAGATGACATTTACAGTCTAAAGACTCAAGGTCCACATAAGATAGGTTGGAAAAGCAGTGGTTAATCGGATCTGAAATCTTAAGAAAATGTTTTAGGAGGAGTCGAGGTCATGAATTATCAAAGAGGAGGTGAAGACAGTTCAGATGGGCTGAGGAGGAGACTGCAGAAGAGGAGTTGAGGAAGCGGGGCCTGCATGTGAACGTGTGCCCGCAAAGTTGTGGGGGGCATAAACGGAGCTGACCTGAAGGGGTTAGAAAGGAAACCAAATGAAGCAGGAAAGTTAGGAGGGGGCCACTGAGGGAGAGGTCTTTGGATTTTAGGTTGATTTATTTTTGTTTCTCGCAGCCTTGGGCAGTTAACATTTAGCCTGCTTTTACTCTTGCCCTTTAAAAATGGAGAATTACAGGTACTGGGTCCTCCTCCTGGAGTTTAGGCCCATGAGGTATCCAAGTGCTCTGGCCTTAACTGGTCTGTAAACTGGACATCAGCAGGTGGAGATACTGCAGACCCCTGCCTATAAGTTATAGCCTACAGGGGTCCTCAAACTTTTTAAACAGGGGGCCAGTTCACTGTCTCTCAGACCGCTGGAGGGCTGGACTATGGGCCCCGGGACAAGTCGGCTGCTAAGCAGGACAGGCAGCGGTGGTAAAAACACCTGGTGTGCCAGATAAATGTCCTTGATGGGCCGCATGTGGCCCATAGGCCAGAGTTTGAGGACCCCACTGACGTGTGGTAGTGAGATCTAGAGCCCCTTACGTGTTGGCCTTGAACCCATACACCAGAGAAAGTGCCTTTCAGCTTCCTTCTGTTAACTCATGGAGTGGTCAGAATCTCTGCTCATCTTGACTGAGATGGAACTTTTTTTTACTGCCACATAAAATAGTTTATAAAAATAACGTTTAAATGAAATCAATCAAAATTTAGGTCATGATATTTAGCTTATATCTCCTTACACCATATTATGGTGCCTCAAATAAAATAACCTAATGGATTGGTCATTAATGGACTATTAAAGATTTAAGTTCACTGATATTATATTATCATCACATTTATCCACATATCTTCAATTGCTACTGATCGTCTTAGCAATTTTTAATTTGCACATATTTTTGTGTTAAAAAGTTATGTAAATTAACTTTACTAACTAAATTAGGTCATATAATATTTTCCCACACAAGATCATTTTATCATTTACATAAAAGTAAATAATGGTAATGATTTCTATGATTTTCTGTAACTACAACCAAAAAGTAAAATTAGATGGACTTAGAAGCTGTACGTAACTGAGTTTATGAGATCATTAAAAAAGAAGAAAAATTACCCTTAACCTAACGCAGTAGAATCTAAAGAAATATCAAATACACATTCTGTGCCGGAATTTTACAGTTTGATCCTAAAAGATTATTGTGTGACCTTCAGCCTGGATAGAAACAAATAAACAGACCTGCTTCTGTAACAAATAGAAGTTCAATTTAACACCCCTCATGGCTGCAAGGACAAAGGGACTGCTTCACGGAGGAGCCCCCTTCCTCCTCCTCTGATTCCTTTCTCCTTCATTAGAAATGCTTTCATTCAGTTTCATTACTTAGTCGGTGGACAAATTGCCTCTTGATTATTGTGCTCTGTCCTGGGTAAACATGTGCCTTGCTTCTTACAATGGATAGAAGAAAAGGACAAAAACGACTTGGGCGGGTATCAGAACACTCCCTGACTTTCAATAGGAAGAGCAGACCCTGGGGATGGTCACGCATTTCCAATCATCTCAAGACATTCAAGGCATCCATCTGGCAATCTCCTGAGACACTCTTTTTCCCAGAGTATTATCAGACTTTTAAGAAAATATTTAGCCTCTACGTGATTGTAATTCCCTCATCAGGATTGACAGCCAGCCCCCCAATCCTTTATTTCTTCTTCCATTTCACAACTAGGAGACAATGTTTCTGTCTCCACTTTGCTCCCTTATTTTTTTCACCATTTGAAAAACTTCTTTAACTATAAATTCCTTTCTCCTTTAAAGTGCAAAGTATATGATTTGAGCTTCTTTTGTGTGTGTGAATATTAAGTGAAATAATGTAATAAAACAATCAGCGTCTGTGGTACACTGTGAGGACTCAGTGAATGCCACTGTACTTTTCTAATCATTCTATTAGGTTTTCTGATTTTTCATGTGGTGAGGCTGATGACTGAGTAAAAAGAGTATGGGCTTTTAAGCCATTTACAACTGAGTTTGTGTTTTGTCTCGGTCAGTATGGAGATGGGAGAGCTTGGATACTTTATTAACCTTGAAGTCTCAGCGTGATCATCTATTAATTGAAGGTATGAATACCTACTTCCCATGTCCATAGTGAGAATAAAATGTGAGTGTGAAGGGAAAACGTACCCCAAAGGCCGTTCAGACTGTATTGCTAGGCCAGCCAAAGGGAAGCCGATGTGCTTTTAGTATGTTCTGTCTTAAAAGTTCAGAATTGACCATCTGCTTTCTTAAATAGCTGCGGAACATTGGATTAAAAAAGGATCGTGAGGAAAAGGCAACTGATGTCAAGATCCCCAGATGACCTCTTGTTTGCCCATGACCAGTGATCTGTGTGCAAAGCTTGCTTTGGGCCGTGAACCCCCTTACCCCTTCCTTTATAAGTGGTCAGTAAGCACAGCAAGGGATGGTCTTTGAGACCACAGTCTGCCATCTCCTTAGCCTGCTAGCCCGTGAATAACCCCCGTCCTTCACCCCTTCACTTCTCATGTCAGGTTGTGGAGTGAAGGGTGGCCACACCTGCGTTCAGCAGTAGGACTAGAAAAGTGACTGCCATGTGGTAATTGCTTGGGAAATGACAGACAGGACTTGGAAACAGAGTACTCTTCCCATCTTTGTTGTTCTTCTCGGGCAAACCAGAAGACAGGCTTCTGTGTTCTACAACCATTTTAACATTCACCTTCTGATTTCTCTCTTTCTCTCTCTCTCTCTCTCTTTTTTTTTTTTTTTTGATACAAAATCTCATTATCTTGTCCTAGGTAGCGTGTCATGGCATCACAGCTCACAGTAACCTTGAACTCTTGGACTTAAGCGATTCTCTTGCCTCAGCCTCCCAAGTACCTGAGACTGTAGGTGCCCACCACAATGCCTGGCTATTTTGTTGTTGTTGCAGTTTAGCTGGCCCAGGCTGGGTTCGAACCTGCCACCCTTGGTGTATGGAGCTGGTGCTGTAACCACTGTGCTACGGGCACCAAGCCTTTTCCTTTCTCTTTGTTACGCCATTATTTTGGATGACTTCAAACTTGACTTTTTATATTTCACATTAGTGATCAGTATTTGGTCTGTATTCTCATTGAGAACTCTCGTAAAATCTTAAAATATGAACTTAATCTTTCTGACCTAAATTATTTCTCCTCAGACTCCATCTCTTTCCTCTTCTTCATCCTGATCATGGCCTCCGTTTCCTCAGTTCCTCTGTATTCTTAGAATTGAATTGTTCTCCCCCATCCCCACAATCAACAAGTTTGACTTAACCATTTCTACTGCTTTAACTTTTCCACATTATGTCATTTTATAAATCACTCAAACCAATCACCAATGGTAACTACTTTGTACCATTCTCTATTTTGGGGAAACATTTATATAGGATTTATTTTAATTATCTTCTTAAATTTTGAATTAAATTCACCAGTGAATCTACTTGCAACTAAGTGTTTCTTTTTGATTTAAATCACATTTTAAATTTATTTTATATAGGGTTTCTCAAGTTTTTAATTGCTTTGGATCAGTTTTAGAATTTGTGCCATTCAAGGGATTTATCCATTTCATATAAATTGACACATTGTACATAATTTCCTCTTATTTTTCTAATAGTTTAATGTCTTTAGGAGCTACAATGTATACCTTCTTTCATTCCTAATATTGATAATTTATTCTTCTTATCTCCCTTTATCTCACTCTTACCTTATCTGCTGAGGTAGATGTTTACCAATTTTATTAATTTTTACAAAGTATCAGTTTTGATTTTTATTGATTTTTTTTCACGTTTTACAAAATCATTTTTTCTCTTTTCTATATTATTTCTTGCCTGTATATACTTTGGATTAAATTGTTCTCTCTTTTTAGATTTCTAAATGAAGTTCATACCATTGATTTGTATACATTTTTCTTTTCATACAAATATTAATGCAATTCATTTCTCTCTACTATTGCCCAAATAAATGCCATCTTCTTTCCCAAATCAAACTGTTGTTCTCATTGCTCTATATGTAAACTTCACAATTTCCTTTATCATTCAGATTCTGAACTTAATTTTTGTCTCCCATCTAAAACTTGTATTCATCCCTGCAAATTGTGTTTATTCTATGTTCAAAAATCTTCTAAACCCCATTTCCTATTTCTTAAGGCCTCTGCCAACACGCTGATATAAACACTTAATCTTCACCTTTGAATTGCTTTACACCTCTCTATATTGTTCATAAACTAATTATAATTTATGTGTGTGTGCGATTCCACCAGAGCCTTCCAAACGTCAGCTTCACTTCCTGTCCTCAGGTCCCCTCCATTTCCTTTTCTTCCTTTCCTTTCCTTGACCTAGAGTGAAAGAGATAATTCCTGTCTCTCCTTGCCTTTGCCTTCTAAACACTGTGCTTTTAGCCATAATATTCTTTCTGCCAGAGATACTTATCCTATTGCTCTCCTGAACTTAGAAAGATTTTATGCATTTAAAAGTGAGAAAATTCTTTTTATTTCATGATTTGATATAATATCTTTTTTCTTGAAATTGCTAACCGTTTATTGGACTTCAATAAGATAGTCATCTCATGCCCCTTGAATTTTACCTGTGTAGGTAAATTTCTGAGGGACAAAAATCTGGTTTAGTTATTTTTGTGCTTGTTATCACATCAATGACATGAAAAAAATCATAAAGACACTTTCAAATGCACTTGTCATTGTTATAGAAAATAGATGACAAATACTTAGACTTCATCATTGGATTATGTTAACTGTATTAGTTTATGCTTGGTTTTCAGCACAGCCCTGCAAAAAATTCTAGTTATTTTTAAATTACTAAAACCAGAAGCATTTTCCTAGTCACTCTTTTCTGGGAGAATGCTATTTCAAAAGTGGGTGGGAAGAATTAACATTAAATAAACGAGTCCTCCTGATTATCGCACTAGACGTTCTTTCTCACCCTTGCTCCTGGCTTCCTCTCTGGCACCCAAGACTCCTCACCCATAGTCAGAAAGGAAGAAACTGGCCACATTCTTTTAGTGGTGATTCAAATATTATCCCTTATAGCTTAGGGGTGGAAAAGTCCTGAGATATTTAGAAGGATTTCTTTTAGCACTTTGTCTGGATAATTTGAAGCCTATCAGCCTTTGAATCGTTTTTTTCTTCTTGACATGGTATCTGGGTAAGGACAGTACCTTCAGCTTTTGCAGCTCACTAAAGCTTCTTTGGAACAGCCACATGGTTGGCGTTACTATCATGCTGCCTTTCTAGAAGACAGGATGTCACCTCGGAGATCCGTGCCAGGTCAATGATTCACAACTAATTCCGTGAGAAAAGTAAAACAAAAATGTCAGACAATGAATCATTAGGACATATTTTGAGAAGAGTCTGTACCTTCCTTAGTGGTTTCTTGTCTAACTTGGCCTATGATCGCTGTGTATGTGTTGCCAGGATAGAAAAAATCAGGAATGTTCACCCCCACATGCTTCCCTTCCTTCCCCTTCCTTTCCTTTTCCCCCTTGCCCTGCCTTTCAAGAGGGCAAAACTATTCTTTCTCCTTAGTGCCCTTGTATTGTGAGAAGAAAGGCAGTCTTGCAACACTTCTCATTATGAAATTCAATTTCTGGAAGCAGGCTGCAGGGGGAGGCTCATGAATAACAAAGAGAGAGAGAAAAGAAATTTGTGAGAGGAAAAAAAAGAGTTATTTTCCTGGGATAGAAAGATAATTCAAAATGCAACAAATCAATGAAATAAAGATAAATCTGTATGAAAAAGAACTCCTGGGAAGAATATATATTATATATGTTGTAGTTCTGTTAGTAAAAATGCTCATCGTGAAACTGAGAGTAGAAAACTGGGGGTTTTTAAATCCCCCATGAACTACAAGATGCATCTGTTTCATGCATCGTAGGGCTGAATATTAATGTTGGGAGCGTGCTACATAGATAATTTTTACACTGTGTTTTGTGATTTCTGGGCTGTGAGTTGTTTTAGGTGTACTTAAATGTGTATTTAATGCTGAAATGGTCTCTGGTGCATGCAATATTGCATTATTAATAAAATATCTAATAAGGCTCCAAAAAATTACCACTTAAACTCACTATTCTTTTGCTCTTCTGACCCCCTTGCCCCCCAAATAAAGGTCATATGCATTAAACCTGTATGAGATTGAGGAATAATAAATATGAGCATTTATTATATTGCTGACTAGTATAAAGAGTCTCGTTATAATCCAGTATGCTGCTAGGGGAAAGACACAAGCTCCTCTATGTCATCTCTCTAGTTGGTGTGACTGTAAGGATGGGAGCCAGCGATGCATGCAATTCAGTCATGGACAGAGATGGGCCTTTGATTTTGTCCACCTGTTTTCTGGGCGAAATCCATTGCTTGGCCTAAGGAGAGGAGCATAGATTATCCCAGAGGCTTCTCAGTTCAATCTTCTCAGCCTTCTGTGAGAGTGAATATTATAGATAGCCCCGTCTAGGACTTCAAATGGAGTCAGTCTCCCTGCAGGCTTGCTGTCCCCACATTTCAGCTGGGAGCTGCTGCAGACAGAGGTGCTCCAGGCCACTCCTTTCTTCCCACTCCACTGGGAGAACTAGCATATCTGACTGCCATTGTCCCAGAGAGGAGCCAGAATTGTAGCAATGATGGCACCATTTCTCCACGTCTCTGTGTCTAATGCTACCTCTGCCTGAAGATGTTTTAGATAGAATCCCAGGAGGCAAGTGTGGCTGCTGTGATCATACACAGAGGGGAGTGCCCTGCTGGAAGGTCGTATGGTCTTCAGAAGGGTGCCTGAAAGAAAAGATCAGAGCTTTTCACATATATGTCCTATTTTTTTTTTTTATTAAATCATAGCTGTGTACATTAATGCATTTACGGGGTACAATGTGCTGGTTTTATATACAATTAGAAGTGCTTTTATCAAACTGTTTAACATAGCCTTCACTGCACTTTCTTAATTATTGTGTTAAGACATCTGTACTCTACACTTAGTAGATTTGACATGTACCCTTGCAAAATGCGCCATAGGTGTGGTCCGGCCAATTATCCTCCCTCCACCCATCCTCTCCCCTCCCCTCCCCCTTCTCTTCCCCCTACATCTTGGGCTGTAGTTGGGTTATAGCTTTCATATGGAAGTGATATGTCCTGATTTTTAAATTAAAATGCCCCTTTTGACCTGTTGCTTATCTCAGCCTACTTTTGAGCTGGCTTCAATGACCTGACTGACTTTCTGCCTAACTCATATGCAAATTAGAGCCTGTTCTACCCTGGGTCCTTGTACTTGGAAGGTATGAACGATATGATAGGGGACCATTGGTGTCTTTTATTTCTGACAATTCTGAAGGCTGGGAAGACTGAGATGAAGGTGTCAGCAAATGTGGTATCTGGGGAGAGTCCAATTTCTGATTTATAGATGAAGCCTTTTCATGGTGTCCTGTATCATGGAAAAGAATAAGGAAACTCTCTGGGGATCTCTCATTGTTTAGATCTCTGGCCTCATATGTGAACACCTTGAAAAGACTCTATCTCCTAACACTATTGTACTGGTGATTAGGTTTCAATACACAAATTTTAGGACGACACAAATATTCAGACTGTACATAGAGTAATAAATTACTAGTAATGTTAAAGCAGGCATTCTGGGCTAGTTAGCTGAGAGTAACACTGAGGTGTCTGAGGAAGTCTGGGGGTGGGGACGGGACATAGGTCTCCCACTCTGATGCTTCATTTTGTATTTCCCTTAGGTAGACAGGTAATTTCGTCTTCCTTTCCTCTGTCAGCCGTTTTCTCCCTCAACACACTTTGTAAACCTTACTATGTTAAGAGCCAATGTGAAATAATTAAGAAATGAATGATAGAGCATTGGCTTTATTATGAAGTCAAATTCATTTAGACATTCTCTGATATCTTAATAAAGTGCATATGTGAACTCCAGTGAACCCAGACGTTTCCGTGCACCATTTTATTTTCCAATTCTTTGCTCCCACGTTGTTTGATATTGCTTTCCTTTTTTATTCACATTTAGTCTTTCTTTTGTACCCGATTACCTGTCTTTGGCTGAATTTTTATAAACGCCATTCTGTGGGTATCATCAATTCTTCTGGCTATATTTAACATGACAATCTCCAGTTTGGGATACGGCTAGAAATGCTGACAGGAAATAAAAGGCACAGTGGAAACTGTTGAAAGCTTTCAGCACCCTGGACGGATGTGGGCTGGTTCACACGGTGTCGTATTTATAGACATGGATTGGTGCTCTTCTGAGTGCAGAGCCTGCCTTTGTTTTCGTAATAATTTTCTGTTTGATGATTGAATAAATACTTTATTGATACTTTGACATGCAGTTGTTTCCATGATTATTCTTCTTGAGGAATAATTAAATTTAGCAAACATTTCTTACTTATGTCAAGCACTCTGGTAGATACTAGAGTTCCACAGAAACAACCTAGACCTTCTTTTTGTCTCCATGAAGGGTGTGATTAGAAATAATTCAGAATAATAACCACATTCATGTGGCATTTCACAGTTAACCAAACATGCTTCTTTTTTATCACCTCATTTTATCTTTATCATACTCTGTGAGTAACAAGAGTGGGTATTAACAGTCCCATTTCTCAGTGGAGGAAAAAGGTTTAGAGCGTTGACCTGAGCCTCTCACCATCAGGGTTAGGAAGGGACAAATTTAGGGCAGTGAATGCCGGACATTTAGTTTGCAGTTGTTCTCCTAAAGATAATCGTCCTTAAATTCCCTTACCAGCACGTGACTGAAGACGTTGGCTTTATCACGTTCCAACATAAGTGGTAGTAACTTTTGATAAAAGTGTCTCCATCATTCATCTTAAAAAAGAAAAAAAAAACAGATACAGTGAAAAGGATTGCTGTAAAGACAAGCCATTTGACACTCTCCATAAAATAACATTGTTGTTGCTCAGTCTTGTCCCAGAGGGATAGTTAAATCTAAGAAGCACTAATTTATATGTCAGACCAAAAGCATAGTCCAGCAGAAGATCAATTCAAATGGACATTTATTCGTTGAGTTTTATTTTTAAAGAGACACCAGTAGAATAAAAAACAATTCATAAAAAAAAAACCAAACCAGTCATCTTCCTCTTTGCTCCTTTGTTTCCTGCCACAGTCTTGCCCAGCTTACTCCTACTTCACAAGACTGCAGAGGAAAGTCACCAGACCCCACTATCAATGGGTGCTGGTATTGCTTTTCTCCCTCCTTTAAAATTATATACATATATGATTATTTGAATTCATAAACGTATTCACATGTAGTTCTCATGAGTTGGATCTCCTGTCATCACTGTAGTAGGTCAGCAAATAGATGAAAATTATCCACAGGACTGTATTGGAGGAAGAGGTGCTGTCCTTCCAAAGTGCTGTCCTTCCCTCTGTTCAGCATTTGACGTCCTTCACCACAGCCTGTCTCCTGAAGTTCTCTCTTCCCTTAAATTCTATAACTCTGCATTGTCTGATTTTCTTCCTATCTTCAATTCTCTGATCTGTTTACTTGAAGTTCTGCCCTTGTCCTGATGGATTTCGTCTTCTGATATTACACCTATTTTCACAGATTCATCAGTCACCTATTATGAGTCACTGCTTAAATTACACATTCAGTTTGAATTCTCGCTTAAATCCAATTCGCCAAAATCTCTGCTAGCTGGTGTCATCTTACAGGCTATTACTGCTAACTCAGTCTTTTAAAAACTGAAAAGCTCATTTTGCCCTCACAGTTATTTCACTCATCCTGACGTTCTCCATTTATTTCTGTTAGCAGCCCTCTGAATCCCTCCGTCTGGAAACTCGGGTTTCAACCTGCATTCATCCTCTTCCCCATGCCTCCTTATTTTAAAATTTCTCTCAGCAGTTTATAAGCCAGACACTTTCATTTGTAAATTCCAATTACTTTTTTCTTTATTTCTATTTTTCCAGCGTTGGGTACTCTATATTCACTGTTATTAGATTTATTTTCTAAAACATTCTTATCACCAGTCTGATCATGAGCAAAACCTGTCAATATAGCCCAGTAAGTCAACAATCTGACAGGCGAGTCTGACTGCAGTATCTTTATCCAACACGTACTCACGTCTTCAAGTGATATTCATAACATAAGTGTTATGTTCCGTCTGAGGGACGCACTTGGTCCTCCTGCAGCACTATGGCTCTGTCTATGCCATTCCCCCAAGAGACGGTTCCTCCTCTCATTCCTACCACACACTAGGAACCCCCAAATCTTTTACAGCTCATTGTATTTCCCAATTTCCCACATGGTATGTAGGTCATTGCCAATAATCCAGAATCTTTCTTGCCTCTATCTTTCCATAGTAAATAATTTGGCCTTCTGCTTGTAATATCCTAACAATTGAATTGTCCTTTATATGTGTTTCCAATTTTTCCTACCAATTTATAAACTGTTTATTATCAGGGATTATATATTATTTTTCCTTGCAGCTGCCACTATAACTTCTCCAAGTCACTTTAGGCAATCAATCAATAATTGATTGGTTACATATAACCAAAATAAATTCCTACTGCAAGTTATTTTTTCATAAATAAGGTATGGACGCATGCTTCCAGAGATCACTGGTGAAGAATACTCCTTGGGGTGACTCCTCATGAATGGCTTACAACTGTTTCTGGCTCTCAATAAACTAAAAGCAAAAATCCATGAAGCGGCTTCGATCAGTTTGGCAGATGATCAAAGTTTCAAACACATGAGAAACAAACACGAACCTTGTTTCAGTGTCTGCGCCTCAGATCCCAGGCACAGCCTTCCCTCGGCTTCATCTATTACTCTTTTTCTTCTAAACGGGACAATTATCTAGGCTTTTCCTCGTCGATTATGTCCAGGGATGATAAATGTACTTACCCAAGGATGAACAATAACAAAACTAAAAAGGCCGCCTTATATGAGAGTTGAACAGCAGTGGCCTAGTGGTGGCAGCGGTTATATTATATATATAGATACTAGGTCTAATACTTTTTAAATCAGATTGGTTTAATGGCCACAGGCAAAGTTCCATATCTCATATTACTGATTGTCTCTTTTTCCCATTAGTCTGTAAACTCTGGAGACCAGGAGATGTGTTTTATTCATTTCTGAATTCTCCCTGTCTAGCAGCTTTGTATACATAGTCTGGGTACAAAGTCTATTCATTCATCCTTGTTCCCAATGCCCGGGAGGAATGGCCTGTGGTGCCAACTCACGCAGCTGGCAGTGGATAAATTTGGGCTTGTATGAATAGTCAAACGAATATAAGAAGGAGGGACAAAGCACCCCCACACACTTTTCTCCTTTCACCCCTTCTCTCAGACATTTATTTATCAGAAGGAAAGACTAAAGGTAATGGTTCACCAGAACGCCGAATGTGCCCCTGCTGCTGACCTATGTCACGCTATTCCAACTATATCCAAGGAGCTGCAAGGAGCTGCCGACAATTTTTCTCTTTCTAAGAAGAGGTGCCATTCCCATCACAAACAAGAGGTACTAAGGTCATGTGGAAAACAGTAAAATAATGGAAAATTCTCTTGTTCTCATTGAAGCTGCGAACTCTGGATGTGTCCTCCTTCTTGCCCAGAGCATGTTATTAATTTCTTAGGTGTCTGCAACAAAGATGTATTCAGAGTTTGGTGTGTATCATGATTTGTGCTAAATACTTTTTATGGGTCATCTCACTTAATTCTCGTACAGATATTACAAGATAGGTGCTACTATTATTCCCATTTGCCAATGGGAAAACTGAGATATTGGGAGTTTAAATTACTGATCTCACTTCTAGTAAGTGTTGGAGTTATAATCAAAATCTAGGCCTCTTCAGAGACATTCTCTCAATTATTGGAATCCCACAGAATATTCTGATCCAGTGTATAATAGTTTGAGGCTTGTACATAACTAAAGTTCATTGCAAAGTCTACTTCATTAATTAATAACTTCTATTGGTCTAACTGTGGTGAGGCGCTATCCAACAGTGATAATCTCAAATGGCAGATTTCTTCAATGTTTTAGAAAGACTTGGACAAAGAAACATTTAAATGGAATGAAAGCAGTGATTTAAAGAACAGTGAAAAAACCAAAAGCCAAGAATGGTCAAATAGTTTGGTCTAAAAAAGAGATCAGGTACTAAATTAGTAGTTAGTTTTCAAATTTAAGGGAAACTAAAGAAATAGAGAGATTGTCTTTGGCTATCTATGAGGCTTGAAGCTTGTGATTCAGTTAACTGTAGGTGGAACTGGATTTAGGTTTCAGAAAGAAACCTTGACAGTAGTTCTTGATAGATTAGGAAGCAGCAGTTAGGAAGGGTAGACTTTTCCCTTCTGGAAAATCGGGTGGAATCAGAAAGGTGGATCATCTCAAGATGTACTCAGCTTGCTTCAGCCCTAACATGTCCCCCAGATAGTCTTCCTTGATAGAAACCCCATCTGTGAAAATAGAGATACTGGAGTTAAAGAACTCCAAGAATAGGAAGACTATAAAAAGAGACTTTGTCGTCAACCAGACAATGTCCTCCCAGCCATGCAGCCTGTTTGTTCACTGCAGCATCCTCCGTAAATAGCAAGATTTGCTGGCGTTGGTAGGCGTCAAAAATATTAAAAGACAAAATGAATGAGTGGGGGAATGAATTATGCATTTTTCTGAGATCACTGGTTCTCAAAATTAATGGCAATATGTATCACTTAGTGAGTGATATTAGGAGTGGAAGAGACTGATGTTTAGAATGCAGATTTCTAGGCTCATCTCTGTAAGTCAGTGGTTCTCAATCAGGGGTGATTTTGTTCTGCAGGGAACAATTGACAATATTTGTGGGTATTGTTTATTTTCATGATATGTGTGTGGTGTTTGGGGGGTGTGTGTGTGTGGTGAATAGTGTGTGTGTATGGGCTGTCTGTATGTGTGGTGTGTATGTGTGTGTGGTGTGTGGTGTATGGTGTGTGTGTCTGTGTGGTATGGGGTGTGGTGGGTGTGTGTGGTGTATGCTGTGTTATGTTGGGGGTGTGTGTGTGGTGTTGGGTGTGTGTGCTGTATGGTGTATGTTGTGTGTGGTGTGTGTCTGATGTATGATGTGTGGTGTGTGTGTGGTGTATGTGTGGTATACAGGGTGTGTGGTATGTGTGTAGTGTATGGAGTGTGTGTGGTGTATGGTGTGTGTGTGTGTGGTGTATGGAGTGTGTGTGGTGTATGGTGTGTGGTGTGTGTGTGTGGTGTATGGAGTGTGTGTGGTGTATGGTGTGTGTGTGTGTGTGTGGTGTATGGAGTGTGTGTGGTGTATGGTGTGTGTGTGGTGTATAGACTGTGTGTGGTGTATGGTGTGTGTGTGTGGTATATGGAATGTGTGTGGTGTATAGACTGTGTGTGGTATATGGAATGTGTGTGGTGTATAGACTGTGTGTGGTGTATGGAGTGTGTGTGGTGTATAGACTGTGTGTGGTGTATGGTGTGTGTGTGGTATATGGAATGTGTGTGGTGTATAGACTGTGTGTGGTGTATGGTGTGTGTGTGTGGTATATGGAATGTGTGTGGTGTATAGACTGTGTGTGGTGTATGGTGTGTGTGTGTGGTGTATGGAGTGTGTGTGGTGTATGGAGTGTATGTGGTGTATGGTGTGTGTGTATGTGTGTGTGTGGTATATAGACTGTGTGTGGTGTATGGTGTGTGTGTGTGGTGTATAGACTGTGTGTGGTATATGGCGTGTGTGTGGTGTATGAGTGTGTGTGGTATATGGAGTGTGTGTGTGTGGTGTATGGCATGTGTGTGGTGTATGGTGTGTGTGTATGTGGTGTATGGAGTGTGTGTGTGGTGTATTGTATGTGTGTGGTGTATGTTGTGTGTGTGTGTGGTATATGGAGTGTGTGTGTGTGGTATATGGTGTGTGTGTGTGGTGTATGGTATGTGTGTGGTGTATGGAGTGTGTGTGGTATATGGTGTGTGTGGTGTATGGAGTGTGTGTATGTGGCGTGGTGTATGGTGTGTGGTGTATGGAGTGTGTGTGGTGTGGTGTGTGCGTGGGGTATTTGTGCTCCTGGCATCTGGTGGGTGGAGGCCCAGGATGCTGCTAACATCCTGGGCGCAAAGGACAACCCCAGGAATGACCCAGTCCCCGATGTAAACAGGTCAAGTTTGAGAAACCCTGCTCCAGATTCCAGTGCAGCAGATCAACTGGGAACTCTGCTTTTGCGTTTTTAACTCCGCAGTAATCACAGAGCACTACATACTCTGTGTGATCTGATACAGAGGATTCAGGGAACTCAAAATACCAACTTGTTCTTTAACTGTTTCCCTGTGATTTGATCCCAGGGGAAAATTATTAAGTGTGCAGAACATTCAATTAAAATATTCAGTATTTTGCACAATATGTGCAGTCCTTGTTCATGTGAAATCCTAACAATGAGCCTCACGGAGCCCCAGCGTGACTTCTTGTCCCTGGCGGGAAGCGAGCCAGGGTTGACACCCTCACTGTCTCTGCAAGTCCGACGGGCTTGTCGGCTCCATTGTCAAATCCGATGCCTACACAATTACAGCGTGCAGTCTGCTTTGGTGTCCCACAAAAGAAAAGTACTGTAGCAGATAACTGCTTCCAGCATCCCTGCTGTCAAGAAAATAAGCAAGTTATAACTTCCCCATACCTAGCATTTTCAGTGGTGCCTGTAGCGGCTTCACTCCGGTGTCACGTGTTTCTCTCTAGCAAATGGTCCAGCTAACTGTCGACTGTATCTTGGGTCCTTTCATATTGATTTCTGCATGAAGTTGCTGTTGGAGGACAAGGCTTTCCCTCCCTACTACAAAACTCAACACTACTCTTAATATGCTAACAGCTTCTAAGTCATTTCTCGGAGAGGACTGGCATTACTTACTGGGCGATGTGTAGCTCTAGCCCCTGGAGAAGTCGTCTTTGGCAGGGCACCCAGCAGGCTCTCAGGCTCCTGGCTTCTCAGCTGTCAGGCTCTCAACCACATACCACCACATATGGCTTTATCTACCACTTACAGCCACAGCCTCCTTCACAGACCCACGCTGGGAACCTCT
Source organism: Galago senegalensis (assembly GCA_963575145.1). Classification (NCBI taxonomy): domain Eukaryota; kingdom Metazoa; phylum Chordata; class Mammalia; order Primates; family Galagidae; genus Galago; species Galago senegalensis. Next base: position 16,710 of record CAUYTI010070398.1, read on the forward strand.
GCTCCTTCTTCATCTCTGTATCTGCCATCCAAGTACCTGATGAAGTTGTTCCTACTCCATCACATGGCCCATGTATTGTCACTGCTCACCTGCTTCAGCTCAGTCCTTGACAACCTTTTTCTAATATGACAGTTGCCTTCTGTTCAGTTTCTCTTCCACTTGTCTCTCAGCAACCTTCTAATCTGCTTTCCAATCTTTTCCTTTGGAAACAACTCCCATTATGTCATGCTGTACATACAACCCATAAATGATTCCCTATTACCTGCAGAGCTTAATCCAAATTCCTCACATTAACAATCAAACCCCATTATAATCTGGGTCTCTTTTTCCTTCTGCTACATCGTAAATGGCTTCCTTAGTACTGTAAGGAACTCACACAACTTAACCTTAATAAGGCAGGTTCGTTCCTATCGGCCTTTTCTTCCTTTGTTCCTTTTGTGTGGAGTGTGCTCCTCTCCCTCTGTCTCTATTAGACAAACTCTTATTGTTAATGAGGATACATCTCGAATTATAAATCATCTAACCAGGTCTCCTTGATCACCTTGGGCCAGATATAACAGGTCGATTTCCTGAGGAAGCAGACTCGAACAGAGGTTTACAAGCTGGAAGTTTACTGAGGATGTGTTCTTAGAATCACTATCTGGGTAGGTGTGAGGGCAGGGAGGACGCAGGTTGTCCAGAGAAAAGTTGAACTGTGATGCAGTCACAACGAAGGCTTCAGATAATCATACTGGGGCAAGGGCAGATTGGGCCTTTATAACGTCAATATTGGCAGATAGCTGTGTGAACTGGCCCAGGACAGGGTGAGACATGGGGCAAGGTCCAGGGCAAGTTGCCAGAGAGGGACTTGGCTGAGAGCTGTGGATAACTTATACTTTATCAGCTTGGAAAGTTCTTCAGCCCTCAAGCAAAGACTGGAAGGATCTGGATTTAGGATCCCTATGGCATTCACCGTACCAAAGATATTCATGACTTCTGCTCATACCTTTATCGTAGAACTTGGCACTTGGCACAGTGACTATCTGTTTCTATTACTTGCTCACTAAGTGAGGTTAACATTTTTTAAATGAGTGGGTTTGAGAATTGGACTCACGGATCAGGGGAAGGTGTGATGTGTATCTCAATGTATGATAGTAAAAGATTGTGCTAGTCATTTTTTAATTCAAAATAAAAAATGGAGTTACCTTTTTGTAGCCAATAGATGGCATCATTCTGAACATTCATGTCTTAATTTTAAGTGAGATTGACTTCTCTTTCTCAGTAATTAAAATAATGTGATTAAAACTCCACAAAGCTTTCAATATGCAATGTTTATGTTTCTCATTAATAAAGGACTTAGGTTTTTTTTTTTTTAAAATACATCAATAGCACACCACTGCACACTTATGAGAAAGAGAAATCTTATCAGACAAAAATTTGGACAAATGAATGGAATATAAATTTGGAAGAAAATAATTTATTTTCAAGAAATTTACTAATGCTAACTTCAAAGAGAACTAACAAGCTTAATATTCCCTTTCATGCCTGGAAACATACTTAGATTACCTTTTACTTCTGGAAAAAACATTGTCCCAAGATCAAAGACATATTGCATAAAAAATAGCTGTGGCCTTTGAAGGTAGCTCATTTAGTTCTGTTCATTAGCTGCTAAAATATAATTAGCCCATTGTTATGAATGAAACTATTCAGGAAATATAATAGAGTTTTCATGGCAGTGTATTTAACATAGCATGCAATTACTCATTTACTGTTTACACGACTGTCTCCAGTCACTTGATGTCAACATTAAAGTTTTATCTTGAACTTGCCTGGCTTCTCTTTGTTTAACTTGCAACTTGAAAGTTAAATTCTAGATGTTTTGTTCCTAATTATTACTTGTCTTACTCTTTCAAGTACAAGAGTCTAACATGGAAAAAATAAACTTTTTTTATCACTTATCATTAAAGTCACAATTGAATTTTTATAGGTACCAGACACCACTGTTTACAATTTTTTTCTTGCAGTTTAGGCAAATGATTACATAAACTTGACATACCGAAGTATTCACAGCCTGAAGCTCAAAAATAATTTCACAAGCCAAGAAAAACCTAGAGCCACTGAAACTGGACGAGGATTCTCCCCTACAGCTTTCAAAGGGAACTTGGTCCTGACACCTTGGCAACTTGACTTTGAATTTGGGGCCTCCATAACTGTGAGAGAATAAATTTCTGTTTTTCAAGTCCTAGGAAACTAAAGAAGATTTTGATGCTTTTCTGAATTTTTTAAAAATAATCAATACATATTGATATAAACTTCTCCATCTATGATGTTTTAAATATTTGGAGCTTAGAGACCAGTCAATCCTTTGTTATCAACCCTTGAATCTGTGCACTGGATCAGCTTGGCATAGGTTGATATATGGATGAAACAGAATTAGGATTACTGTCAATTCTTGAATTTTAAGTTACCTTGAAATTCATTGTAAATGTGAGTTGGACTTTCTCACACTAGAAGTGGGGCTTAGTCAACCTTGACACAATTTCCATTTCTCCATATTCTTTGTATTTCAAGGTGGTTAATCCAGATATCTGTCTTATAAAACTACCTCCTGGTGACCACTGCTCTAGGGGCAGGTGGATAAACCTGCTTGACTTGCCCAGCTAACCCCTTCACCACGCATGGACTTAGCAGATAGGCTACAGTGACCACTGCTCAGTCACAGCATGACCGCACAGAGCTTGTGCCTGTGTATTCTCAAACCACTAATTAGATCTCTCCATGGGAAATGTGTGCAAATGACATCCTGGATTCCAATCAAAGCTTTGGCTCACAGTTCTACCACTCTTTTTCCCCACTGTTCCCACCTGCTGGTTGAGCTTACCTGTCCCTGAGGGCTCCCTATTTCCCAGTGGCCTGCCAGGCAGGCTGCCCTCTTCTCCCCGGGCCCAGTAAGCAACACACTTCTGTTCCTTTTTCATGTGTTTTGTTGTTCTGCCTCCTCTGTCGTGACCAACACACCCAAACCTAACTCTCTTGGTCAGGGCTCCCCTACAGAGTGGCTATCCTGGTAGAAATAAACTAGACATAGGTCAGACAATAGCTACCAGGGCTTCTGCCAGCACAGAATTTTCCTATGAAAGGCACGACTGGTCACAGATCAAAACCTGGCATGAGGCTGTCCACCAGGGTAAAGATGTATCCCATGAAGACACACTGTAAACTTCCATGATCACACATTGCCTGGAGCCCCGGCATCTCCAAGTTATAGCTACTCAGGAGAGAGACTTCAAGACTAAATTATAGAGAAAACACAAGGTCATGTGTAAGTCTCCCTACCCCATCCACGAGCTGGGGTACTACATCTTGCTCACTCAGTGAAAAGAAGGTCTGTGCACCTCAGTTGAGAACATTTAGCTTAATTGTTTTATTTTAGATATCTGAAAATTGAAACTCTAAGCTTCAAATGTTTACCCTCAGTGACTGTGAGTTGATTTTGGACCCAGATGCTCTACACTCCTTTGTTTAGGAGGATAATTGGACCTGATACTGAAACATGAACATTGGCAAGTCCATCAAGTACAATCATTTTATAATAATTTTATAATCAGGTATAATCATTTATAATATTTATACATGTTTTATTTGGATTTGTCTTTAAATACTTCTTCCTTCTGATTTTAGGATGCTAATCAGATATGACACTGTTCAAATTAACCAAACATTTATAGATAATCCTCATACCTGCTACGTTTTTGCTACTATCCTCATATTTAATCATTATAATAACTTCAGATAAAAGTATTTGTCCTAGGTAAATGACAGGGCCGGGATTCAAACATTTACTTTTCTAGCACCCAGTCCATTTATTACTGGACTAGTACTAAAATGTAGTACACGTAGGGTAACCACATAATTAATTGTTAAAATCTAGGCCATTTTAAGAGTGAAGGGAGCACTATTCATGAATATATGAGGGTAACAGGTATAAGCTGGGACTATTCTGACAAATCAGAATGTACAACATAAATAGGAAGGGCCTGAGAAACCACCACACTTCTTTTAAGCTGAATTTCGAGCATTATAGTTAAACTTGCTAACTCCCCACTATGTACTATAATTCTGATTTAAGATGAAGTTATTTCTTTAAGAAACGCATTGGAGCAGTTGTTTCAACACTGAATAATAAAAGGCATCCCAAGATAGAGCCTGGTGCAAAGCTTTGTAATGAATACTGTGAGTGCACCCTGAGAAATCAGACCTAGTGGGAGTCGTCCATCATTTTTGTTTAGGTTAATGTAAGATGTGGTTCTCCCTCAGCCGCTCTGCGTTTTATGACATTCTTGCTATGTTCCTCAGACACAGTTAGGCTTATTGTCTCTTGTGCTTCTTAAGTTCTTTATTCACACCTCTTTTAGGCACTTCATTCAATATTGTAATTTTTCATGGATGGGTCCTCTCTCCCATAGAATGAGCATCTCATCACTTTTGTGGGCTTTGACTTGAAGTCACAGGACAGTTGCTCACCACAGGTGGCTACATGGGCATGATTTCTATGAATAGCAGAGGGATACTGGAGACTTACCCTTCTGAAGCCTAATGAAAATATGTATTAGAACTTAAAGTAGGTTAATAAAGATTAGTCATGTTAGTAGTTTGAAAGAAAATTGAAATGCTTGATTTCAGTTATATCAAAAACATCATAACAACAAATACATCATTAGTGTTTAATATGTGCCTGGTATTCTTTTGAGATATCACACCCCTTGGATACTAAGAACCACATCCATCTTAACTTGATTATACTGTGCTGTCATCATAAAGTTAGCTTTATTAACATTAACTTTCCTATCCCAAAAAACTCTTGCCCTAGAAAATAAATGTTCCAAATGACTGCATAATTTTTTTATTATAGGAATTCCTGAGACCTCTTCAATAGAAAGTACTGGTATTTTGTTGTTAGAAATTGGCTCCCTTTCTCTTCAAAATACCCTCGGTATTTCTATTAATCCTAAATTATCATTATCTTTATCCAATCCTCATCAAGACCCCCACTGAAAAATCTGTTTTTAACTAGACTTCAAAATTTCAATAAATCAGGTTTTGTCCTTTTCATCTGAAGAGGCTATCAGATTCTGCGGGGGGTCATTCTTCTCAGTGAGTGGTAGACGCAGCTTTGCTTTAGCAAACGTACACCCCTTGGGCTCTTCCACAGAGCTCTTAGCAAACATTTTGCATGTAACTAACTTGACCTTCACAGCAATCATATGAAGTCTAGTGTACTGTGTGTTATTATTCCCATTTTACAGAAAAGAATCTAAGCGCAACGTTTCAGAGTGAGTGAGTGGTAAACTCCAGATTTCAATGCAGGCTGTCTAGCCCCACAGCCAGTATATCAGCACTAAATTCCTGGGCATCATTTAAAAAACCCTATAATTGATCTCACTTGGAAAAAATTTCAAAGCATCAGAACAAATGAAACACCACAAAAAAAAAAGAAGAAGAAAATGCAGTATTGTAAACTACATGTCATTTACACAATTGAATGAATTATCTGTTCACTAGCTCTGTAGTTTTTCCCTATTTAAAGGACCAAGGGTAAGCAAACTGGCATTTCTGTTGCTCATGGTGCAAGAAAAGTGTTTTAATTCCTGTCTTAAAATTTTCTGACTTTTGAAAATAATCACTGCATTCCTTATTCCTGAATATACACAGTAGGTTTACATGATTTCCAACTTGACCCTGTATTTCTAAGGAAAGTGAATTATGTAGTACTAATTTATTAATGGTACCTCTTTAGAGAACAAGGCAATAGGTAACCAAGTAAGAGTGAAAAAAGAGATCCTTTAAATCAATTTTAATGGAAATTCTCATAGATAAGGAAATATGGGATTTTGAGTTATGGAAAGAGATTACATAAGGCTAGACTCCTGTCCCATTGATTATTCTATCTATTTGAATAAAAATGTTTATCTTTGTGCAATAAAGTGAGAATGCATGGCTTAGTAATGTTCTATGTAACGGAACTGAGGCCTCATATTAAGTTAACAAGTTAGAAGAATGTAGCAAAAGCAACAGATATTTGCACAAATGTAAGCTCTGACTTTCAGGTCTAAGAAATAAATTATTTTAAATGCTTTTTAACAGCTACAACAGATTCATAGTGAATTAGCCTCCTAAACAGTGAGCTCTCCAGCACAGGTATTTAAATGGAAATTAGATGATCCCTTTCCTTGTATATTCTGTGTGACAGTTAAATATAATGATGTTTAAGGATCTTTCCAAAATCTAAATCCGTTTTACTGTTAGAATGGTGCATTTTGGCAGTTCTAAGGCCAATATTCAAACATTACGAATATAGCTTTTAGTCATCCTTCAAGTGAGATATCTACCAGTAGATATTTTCACTATGGCCTAGAGGGTTTGGGGAATACCGGTTTCTCTACTTATATACTTGTGCCCATGGCTGTAGCTCTGTCCAGATGTCCAAAAAAGGAAGGTGACCTGGACAGAGAGGATTTGTTACAGACTTTGGTGGTGGAGGTGGTGGTCTTCACATCAGAATTGGCATAAAAAAGGGAAGATTTGTTTTAATTCCCTCATGTATTTCAGATTAGATCCTGTCCCTCACGTCTTTCATGGCACAATTGGCTGTCTGAGTAAATCCAAGATTTCAACTATTGTGTATAGGTGACTGATGGTGAAGTGCAGGATTTAGAAATGTCTGGGAGATCCAGGCGTCTTAAATGGTTGGTGACAGAATTGTTACTGTTTTGTGTGTGTGTGTTTTCTATTCCAGGCAAATGTCTAGGAGAATCTCATTATGGTTTAATGTCTACTTTATTTCTAATAGTTCATGATGCTAATCTTTTAATGTCTCCTCTATCATGAGAAAATCTTCTTTGATGAACATCTGTTAAATTTTGGCTTATTTTTAATTGAGCTACTGTTAACTATCTGAAAAACCTTTATATATTTATCCAGAATATTTACTTTTGATTCAACAAAATCCTTTATTGAGTATGTGATTTGAAAGTACTGTTTCACAATCTGAAGCTTGATGTTTGATTCTCTTTTTTGTTTTGTTTTGTTTTTCTTATTAAATCATAGCTGTGTACATTAATGTAGTCATGGGGTACAGTGTACTGGTTTATAATTTGAAATATTTTCATCAAACTGGTCAACATAGCCTTCATGGCATTTTCTTAGTTATTGTGTTAAGACATTTATATTCTACATTTAGAAAGATTCCCATCCTCCCCCTGTGTTTGATTCTCTTAACAGAAACTTTCATGTAGCAAACTTTTCTTTCTTTCTTTTTTTTTTTTTAATGACATTCAACTTACCAACTTCTGGGTTTTGGGATCATGCTTTCTACATCATACAAAAGTACTCTTTAAGCAAACCTTAGATCACATGATTTTATCCTATGACATTTTCCCCCCAAATTACAGAGTTTTGCATGTAGATTTGTGACCTACTTTCAGTTAATTTTGTATGAAGTATGAAGTTTAGATTAAGGTTCATTTTCTATTTTTGCATATACAGTAGAATCTCCATAGTTGACCACCTCCTTAAGTTGAACTTAGTTTTCATAGACAAGACACATAGCACATGTCCTCAATGGAAGACTGACTCTGTAAGTTGTATCTTGACTCCTTGGACTTGACACACAATATTAACTTACCTTCTATAACCTGACTTATTGAGTCCACTCTATACCAAGGGGTAAAAGGTGTGGGCTTTGATTCTTAGTTGTATTATTTTTATATTAGTATAAGTTCTTTTTCATGTTTTATTATTTCCACTGATTGGATGAGGCTTAATATCTATTGCTAATAATGTGTTGTGAAAGATTTTTGTCAGCGTGAAGGACTGGTCTGAGTTGTAGGTACATCCTACAATTATAGAAAAATTTTAGTTAATTGAGACATCATGGCCCACAGGAAAGAACTCAGATTGCTGACACCTAAGGAAAAGTTTGATCTTGTATACTTTGTGGACAGCAGCAACCAATAAAGGTGGCGGGACATTCTGGTGTTAGTAAGAGCACAATTACCAACATCTCAAAACATAAGCAAGAGGACTTGGTGACACATTTGTATGGAAAGCAGAGACCTACAGCAGAAAAGGAGGAAAACTTCTGCCAGTGAATTCAGTGAAGCCACATTAAGATGGCTTAAACAAATGAGGGCAGTTAACACCCAAATCTCTGAACTGATGATCCAAGAAGTTGCTAAAAATTTTGCACAGGAATTCAGGGTGGCAGATTTCTGAGCATCAAGTGGTTGGCTCAAGAAATTTAAACCATGGCATAAGATCTCCTGGAAAGTCTGTATGGTAAATCCAATGAAGTTCCAGTAGAAGTTGTGGAAGAGTTCATCCAAAGGTTTCCAGATTTCAGCCCAGGCAGTGAAGATGACAATATCTTTAACACTGGTGAGTACACAGGCAGTGAAGATGACAATATCTTTAACACTGGTGAGTGCACAGTCAGTGAAGATGACAATATCTTTAACTCTGGTGAGTGTGTACTCTTTTTCAAAAAGCTGCCTGACAGGAGCCTTGTCATGAAGAATGACAAATGCAAGCGCAGAAAACTTTCCAAAGAATGTTTCACAGTTCGGCTTGGCACTAGCTCAACCAGAGAGAAACTAAAGTCCTTGGAGATTGTTAAGTTGGCAAAGCCACATATATTCAAGAACCTGAAGCTTAAAGACCTCCCCATTGCTTGTCATTTGGAGATCAAAGAAATGCTCATGGTTGACTGGTGCCCTATTTGAGGAGTGGAGAAGAAGTATCAACTGAGGAATAAGGAAGACGAAATAGTCTGTTCTACTAACAGTAGACAACTGTCCCAGCCACCCAATCGTGACACTGAAATTTCACCTCCAAACATGATCTCAAAACCCAATTCTTTTTTTTTTTTTTTTTGAGACAGAGCCTCAAGCTGTCCCCCTGGGTAGAGTGCCGTGGCATTACAGCTCACAGCAACCTCCAACTCCTGGGCTCAAGCGAGTCTCCTGCCTCCGCCTCCCAAGTAGCTGGGACC
>CAUYTI010070401.1:0-13645 GCA_963575145.1 Galago senegalensis
TGCTTAGTGTAGAATGGGAAATTAAACCAGACCAATGGATGACAATGGAGAATAATTAGATTAAATATGTTTGTGGAATATTAGGTTATCCTGCGTGGTGAAGGGGTAACCGACCTCTCATCAGTGTCTGTGCACTACAACTGGGTCCAGCTAAGGAGACTGGACATGGCCCAAAGGGGAAGTGTCACTCGGAAGCAAGTGAAGTCTTTGCTATTTTATTACGACAAATATCACAAATGATAACGATGTCTATAAAGAAAAGAAAATGTCCTTTTACAATCTTGCTAGAGATAGTAACAGTGGGAAACAACCTCCATTTACATTTAAAAGTTCATGATTGGCTCAGCGCCTATAGCTCAGTGGCTAGGGCAGGAACCACATATACTGGAGATGGCAGGTTTAAACCCAGCCTGGGCTTGCTAAACAACAAGGACAACTCCAGCCAAAAAATAGCCGGGCATTGTGGTGGGTGCTGTAATCTCAGCTACTTGGGAGGCTGAGGCAAGAGAATCACTTAAGTCCAAGAGTTGGAGATTGCTGTGAGCTGTGACGCTACAGCACTCTACTGAGGGTGACAGTGAGACTCTGTCTCAAAAAAAAAAAAAAGTTCATGATTATATGATTATTCTTGTGTATCATTCATTCATTCAACAAACATTTATGGAGCATCTATTAGAAGCCAGGAAATTTTCTAGGTCAGAGGATTCAGCAGTGAATAAGACTCACAATGAGCCTTGCCCTCATGAGCTTATAGCCAAGTGTGTGTGTGTGTGTAGGGGTTAGTCTTGTTTTCTCCTGGCAACTGGATTTTAGGGTGAGAAAAACCACCTGCGAATGTATACAGTAAAGAGTGAACAGCCGTGAGACCTGAACTATCTCGTCAGCATCACCTTGGGAAAAGACCTGAAAGGGTTTTGCGCCGTTGACAGAAATGATGTCTTGAGATCAACCCTTCTATCCCATCCACACACTAAGTCCCCATGACCTTCTCCCACTTGGGGTGGTGGCATTCATATTAGGTAATCATGTGAGCAAAGATCCAGATGGACTAGCCTGACCAACTCCAGTCTCACTGAAGAGAGAAATATTAAATATCAGAAATCTGGAATGGAAAAAAGAAATGCCCCCTCTCCTGTTGGCCCTGGGAAGGATCCAGAGCAACAGAGGTGTTGGCATGGCTCCCTGGCTGAGGGGACTGTGGTAAGATATGTCAGCCTCCAGACAGACAGCGTCTTGAGTAATCACAACATCTGTAGTGTAGCCCAGTTGCCTTGGCTGGATGTTTGACCTCACCTTTTCCTCCTCGTTTGCTGGCCAGTAGAAGAATGATCTGTTACCTACCTTACCAGCTAATAAGAAAAAGGGACAGAGCCCATGTTAAGGAGCAGCTTTGCAGTTCTGTAGGTGCTATGAAACCAAGTCACACAAGGAAAACCTTTGGAGTCTTCATTGCCAGGAACTGGGGTATCATTTTATAGCAGAAGGCTAGCTCTGGAGCACCTTTTTTATTTTCTTATAAAAACCTTACACAGGCTCCAGACGATGAGGAAGGGAATTAAACAGAGGATAAGATGTAATTGATGGATTTAGTTTTAGAGGCGGCTATTCCCCAGGGCCCAGTAAGCCCTGCCAACCTCGTGAGCATCTCTGCCTTGATGCAGTCTGGAGGAGCCCTTCCCCTCACAACCAGGAGCCTCACGGGGCAATGTGAGGCCTCTGGGTTTCCAGCGCCCCCAAAGCGGACTCCTTTCTTATATCAAAGTCAGTTGTGTAGGGAGTTTCGGGTGAGATGTGACTAACCTTTCGAGCAGCAAAGTCCTGACCTTCATCTGACATCTACTATATTTTTATTCTGGAGCATTTATATAGTTGAAAGCAATAAATCTCATTATTTAAGTTACATTTGTTTATTTAACTTCCGGGAAACCAGAAAGAAAAATGTCAACTCATTTGATCCAGAGGGAAGCCAGAGAAGGTTTTTAGAAAGAAGCTTCACTATGACTTGGAAGGAAATAATTACCTCCAAATAACGTGTTTCCTTGTTCTGTTGACAAGACAGCCAGGTAACTGCAGAAGTTATCTTCCAATTAAAATTGTATGAGGAATCATGGAGGAAAGAATACATTTCATTATATCTAATTTTAAGGCTGAAAAAATACAGGTTCCTCCTTTCTTAAAATGTGTATACATTTTTTAGCACACTATATATACACATATATGTGTGTGGTGTGTGTGTATACACACATATATGTAAAATTTGAGTTCATGGATAATGCCAACTCTTGCTGGAAAGGATTTTCACTGGGTTTTGCTTGGCATAGTGGATGTTACTCATCTGAGACTACCTTCACTCAAGTTCAAGGCCCCATCTGGGGGCTATTTAGGTAGTGTGAAGACAGGCTGCAAGAGGACTGGCCTACTTATTTATCTCACTCCTAGGTCATAATCCTTCAACATAACCATCCCCAAATGCAAGTGACTTACTAGAATCCCTTCCTTGGCCAGCTCTGACTTAACTTTCCTTCCCACCCCCGGGTAGTCACTGAAAGTATAGTTTATCCTCTTTGCCATTCCTTCTGGATCAGTGGACACTAACTGTTCACTATCACATTAGGTACTGAGGCGACTAAGATGTGTTTTGAAATATGTAGTCCATCTTCCTTGTTAAGTGGCAGATGAGGGACCCTAGAGATGCCATTTGAAGTCATGAGATTAGATGAGCTCATGTCAGTGATGAGCACAGAGAAGAAAAGGGGCCCTGGAAGTGAACGGCTGCACGTGCCAACTTTCAGAAACCCGAATGTGAGAAAGAACCAGTGATGAAGCAGCCAGTGGCAAAGGGCATCCCGTGAACAGTATCTGGTGACATGGAAAGAATTAAATCAAAGTGGCATAGCTAAAGCCAAGTGAACAAGGGTCTAAAAATAGAGGGACTGATTAAAGGTGTAAAAAGCTACTGAAAGGCCAAGTATGAGGGGGATCGGGCTTTGATTTGGTAATGTGGAGATGTCTGGAGACCTCAGAAAGAGACGTTGCAGTGTAGGGTGGTTGGGGAGGAGCTAGTGCCTAAGTGAGGTTGGTTTTAGAGATTATGAGAAAAGAATTGAAATAGCAACTACAGATGTCTGGTTTAAGAGGTTTTCAATAAAGTGGATCAAGGTAAATAGGGGATTTTTATATGCAGTCTGGACATATCCACTTGCCAGCTGTTGGGCACTCAGGTTGATCCCACATCTTTGCTACTGTGGACTGACAGCACGTCTCCTAAGGTACTATCCAGAGAGGTGAAACTCAGTGAAGCAGGACAGAGAGGAGACAATTTACAAAGGGAACAATAAAGGCATTTCAAAGGCGAGTGGAGACAGGACCCAGTGCACATCTTGAGGGTTTGTATAGAACTCAGGCAGCTCATTCACAGACTCGGGGAGGAAGCCTGGCCAAGCAAGGGTATATAATGCAGGTGGGTTAGCAGATAGGATGGTTGAAGTATGTGGAATTTATCTTTGGAAGCTTCTATATTTTTTCATTGTTGGAAGGTTTAGGAATAAGAAATAAAAGAGTGGAAGCGTGAATGGTGCAGGGAAACCTAGACGATTTCACTACACACCTACTTGACAATACATCAGATCCACTTGACAATGGGAGAATAAAAGTGAGCTTATGTGAGGCAGATCCCAAGTGCATTTGAGCAGAGAGAAAGTATTGTGAAACAAGACTCCAACTAATAAGGAGAAGGGAGTCTGAGACCATTTGTTTAAAAAAGTGTGATCTGTTTTATTGACCTTAATATGTGACCTTCACCTCCTGTGCTCAGTATAAGCAAATCAAGCAAGAATGTTGACCAACTGAAGCGGCAAATACATTTTGCTGTTCAGTTCAGAAGGCAACTTCCTTAACCTCAGTTAATTATTCTGAAAGAACACCCAAAGGAAATCATGAAGCATATTCTTGGAGTGTTCCTGTAACTTGTCAATTGCGAATCTAGATGGGAATTTAATTTAATGATTTGACGCAAGTCAACAAGCCTCTCAGTGAATGCAAAATTTCAGTTAAATCTTGTTAAGTTGGACTGTGGTGAGATCATATGCCAAATATCCCCAGGATGATGATGAAAAGATTATTTATGTACATATAACTTAGTCTGATTACATATTTAAATAAAAAGACTGAAGGCCATGCATAAACTCTTCGGAAATGTGATAGGGAATAATCCCACCCAAAATAGAAACGAAAATCACACAAAATGATAACTAAAATAAACTTTAAAGAATATGCAGCAACTACAGAGAGAAAACTACAAAAAAAAAAACCAAAACCCTCTGAGGAACATCAAATCAAAGTAATAACGGAGAAACACATTATTTGATATCCAATTTTGATAATGTAAATATTTCAATTCATTCCTAGTCCAATCTATAAACTCAATATGACCTAAATTATTATAAACAATATTACTGAGTAGCAGTGTTAACTACGTAATATGAATCACTAATACTGAGTAATTTTAACTGACAATAAACATTAATGTAGTGTGTAGTATGTTCTAAGACCTGCTCCAAATGCTTTATTGAGATTCACTTACATAATCCTTGAAACAACCTGGTGAGGCCTCAGTAGTTGTTCATATAAATTTACAGATAAGAGATCTGAGTCACAGACAGGTTAATCATTTGCCAAGGTCACATAGCTTCTGAGTGAAATATTGGGATTTAACTCAGGTTCACTGGCTCCAAGAGCCCATTCTCTTAATTGTATCTTTTCATTGCCTCTAATTCCATAACAATAAGAATTTCAATGGCCTTTTTAAAGGCAGAATTTGATAGACTCTTTTTAAATTTAACCTGGAATAATATACATGAAAAAATAATTAGGCAATGTTTTGGAGGGAGAATAATTTAAGGAAGATGTATTCAAAGTATTTTAAGGATGCATTTAATGTATTCATTCATTCAACAGAAGTTTATTGAGCACCTACTTATTCTCTTCTAAGCTCTGTTCTTGGTGCCAAATGACAAGAACAAACAAAAATCCCTATTCTCATGAAGCTTACATTCTTGTTGGGGGAAGTAGAAAAATAAGTAAATGGTTAAATATTTAGGCTGTCAGTGGTATTAAGTTCCATGAAGGAAAACAGGAACGGGGGATATATAGAATGCTGGGTTAGGGGAAGAGATGCTTTATAAATATGGGCATCAGGAAAGGCCTCACTGGCATAATGACACTTGAAAAGAAACCTGAAAGAGATGAGAGAGCAAATTATGAGGGCGTCTTGGAGAAGGACATTCCAGCAGAGGGAACAGCAACTGCAAAGGTCCTGGGGTAGAAGGCACTTACCATGTTTGTGAAACAGCAAGAAGGCCAATGTGGCCAGAATGACCACAGAGGGTGAAGTGGAGAGAATGGTGTGGGGACATGGGTTGCCAGCAGACATGACCTTTAATTCTGAATGAAATGGGAAAAGTGACCTGGCCCGGTACACATATACAGTCATGTGCCATGCAATGATGTTTTGATCAAAAAGGGAATGCATATATGATAGAGGTCCTGTAAGATTACAATGGAGTTGAAAATTTCTTATCGCCCAGTAACCATAGTTGCCATGATGTTGTAGCACAACACACGACTCTGTTTGTGGTGATGCCATTGTAGACAAACCTACCACACTGCCAGTCACATAAGAGTACAACATATGATTATGCATTTCGGGGATGAAAATGAGTAACTATGTATCTACTATATCAAGCTTCTTATCCTTATCTATATAGTAGAGTGTATACCTTACTCATTAAAAATAGAATATAACAGCTCCAAGTGTTACTGCCCCTGAAGACCTTCCAGAGGGACCAGATGTGGAGATGGAAGACAGTGATACTGATGATCCTGACTCTGTGCAGGTCTAGGCTAATATGTGTGTGTCTTAGTATTTAATGAAGTATACAAAAATGAAAAAATCAAAAGTAGAAAAAAGCTTACAGAATAAGCATATAATAATATTTTGGTATAGCTCTACAATGTTTGTGTTTTAAGCTAAGTGTTATTACAAAAGAGTCAAAAATTAAAAATTTATAAAATAAAAAAGTTATGGTTAGCTAAGGTTAGTTTACTATTGAAGAAAAAATGTTCTTAAATTTGCATAGCCTAGGGGTACAGTGTCTACAAAATCTACAGCAGTACACAGAGTGCTAGGCCTTCATGTTCACTCAGCATGCAGCCATGGACGCACCCAGATCAACTCCAGTCCTCCAAGCTCCATAGCGAGTGCCCAATACAACAGGTGCGCCATTTTTTATGGACTGCCATTGCCTGATGCCACTTTTATGAGATGGCCAGAGTATTGGTTCATCTACTATCCCACTTAACATGTCCAGCCTAGATAGCCATCCTGATAAAACGGTAGAGGAGGCATTGTGGGAGATGGCTTTCTGGGAAAAGTGGTACCCACAAATTAAGCTATAGACAGTGATTGGAAACAGAATCCCAGCCTTATGCCAGCAGTTGTGTATTGTGTATTACAAAGGTCTATCATATATCATGCACTTGGTGGTGGATGTAGGGCAGCATCTAAGACTGAACTTATAGATCAATGTTGTTTTAACATAGTAGTCTGAAAGTCTTTAAAAACATATCCCTCAAGGGAAAATGTTATAGCTTATTAATGAAGAAAAAGTAGAATTATTCCTAGTCTATCTACATAAATCATCTCATCTTCAGCCAAGCACTTCTAAAATGCTTTTTCCTTAATAATACATTAAGTATTAAATGTATTTAATACATTAAATACATTAAAGTATTAATTTATTAAAGTTTTAAAGTTTATTTAAAGTTTTCATGTGTTTTATTAAAGTTTTCATGTGTTTTTTATGTAAAAAGTTTAAATAGATACAAAAAGGAGTAGTGTATGTATACCATGGAATATTATTTAGCCATAAAAAGATGGAGACTTGGCATTTTTTGTATTTACCTGGATAGATTTGGAGAGCACTGTCCTAAGTAAAGTATCTTAAGAATAGAAAAGCAAGCATCCCCGGTACAGAGCTCTAACCCAAAGCTAGCAGATCAGCAACTACAGACCCACAGGAGAGAAAAGCACATTTAAGAAAGGAGAAGGCGCTCTATGTTCCCACCTATTGGATACAATGTAGGTATATGGGACACTTTCTGGGTGAAGGATTCAATTCCAACTCAGACTTTAGACTCTATCATAGAAAGGTAACCTAATTGTAAGTACCCTCATATTAGCCTGAAATTAAAAATAAAGGAAAATGAAAACAGAATGTTAGATTAATCTAAGACTCATAAGCAGTGACAGTAGAGGTTTTTTCAGTAATTATTTGGCATCCTGCAAGAGGTACATAAATTATATGTCTTGATTTCCCTTTAGGAAATAGCAGAGCTCCTATTTAATCTTTAGCTTTTCAGTTAGAAGCTTCAACAACAACAAAAAAAGGCTGCTGATCATAGTGTCATGCCAACGTCTATATCAAAGCACTAAAGTAACTCTATTATTGCTTAGATTTCCCTACAGGATATTCTAGTCATTACAGAAGTCATTCCTTAATTTGTTGTGGTCACCAAGGACAATGTGATTCTTACAGTTGTTTATTTCACTGCTTGACAACAAATTGTATTTGCTGTTTTATTGTCTCAGAGTAAAAATACATTAATTGGTTATCATCAATCTGTTGGAAATTGGCTATAAGAAAATGCAGGATTATTAAATCATTATGAAAATCTTATTGGTTAATCAAGTTTATGCTTTTTGTAGCAGACAATGCTACCCCCATTCTCCTACCTGGAGAACCCCATAGTGACTGGTTTGTCTAGTCTTCCCCTTTGAAATCTGAGTGACTTGGGGAAAAGGTGACCCCACCTCTAGCTCATAGGATGAAGTCTGATTAATAGAAACTAATCAAAGTCTAGTTGTCTGTCAGTATCTGTGGGGGACTGGTCTCAGGATCTCTCACAGATATCAACATCCACGGATGCTCACATCGCTGATATAAAATGGTGCAGTAGTTGGATATCACCTATATACATCCTCTTGTATACTTTAAATAATTTCTACATTACTTATAATACCTAATAAAATGTGAATCCTATGTAAGTAATTTTTATACTGTCTTGTTTAGGTAATCATAACGAGAAAAAGTCTGTATATGTTAAGTACAGATGTAATTTCCCCCCATATTTCTTTTTTGTTGTTGAGCCAGAGTCTTACTTGGTTGCCCTCAGAGTGCCATGGCATCTTAACTCACAGCAATCTCAAACTCTTGGGCTTAAGCAATCCTCCTGTCTCAGCCTCTCAAGTAGCTGGGACTACAGGCACCTGCCACAACACCCGGCTATTTTTTAGAGACGAGGTCTTGCTCTGGCTCAGGCTGGTTTTGAACCTGTTAGCTCAGGCAATGCATGCACCTTGGCCTCCCAAGTGCTGGGATTACAGGCGTGAGCCACCGCACCCGGCTATCCCACATATTTCTTTCTTTTTTTAATTTTTCCTTTTATTAAGTCATATGTGCATAGATCATAAATACATTTATGCCTTTGTGGGATTCAATGTGTTGATTTTTTGTACAAATTGGAGTGCTTCTATCCAACTAATCAACATAGCTTTCACCTCATTTACCTAATCACTGTGTTAAGACATTTGTGTTCTATATTTGATAGACTTGATCTGTACCCTTGCAATATGCTCCCTAGGTGTGGTCCCACCATTTACCCACCCTCTATCAACCACCACCCTCCCCTTCTCTCCTTTATCCTGAGCTATAGTTGTGATTCATCTTTCATATGAAAGTGTGAGTGATTATAAATTGGTTTCATAGTAGTACTGAGTACATTGGGTATATTTTTTTCCATTCCTGAGATACTTTACTAAGAAGAATATTTTCCACCTCTGTCCATGTATACATAAAAGAGGTAAAGTCTCCATCTTTTTTAAGGCCACATAATACTCCATGGTATACATACACTACAATTTATTAATCCATTCATGGGTTGATGGGCACTTCTCTGATTCCTAGTTGGATGAATCCATGGATGCCAAACCCAGGGATACAAAGGGCCAACTGTCTTATCATCCCTGTGGCCAGAGATTGGTTTAATTGTTCAGGATTATGCTAGTCAGGACTTGATAGGCTCTTCAGCTAAATGGAACTAATTGGTGGAGAGGAATTTTTTTTCTTTTTTGAGACAAGAGTCTTATTATGTCACCCTCGGTAGAGTGCCATGGCATCACTATTCACAGCTACCTCCAACTCTCGGGCTTAAGTGATTCTCTTACCTCATCCTTCTAAGTAGCTAGGACTACAGGTGCCTGCCACAATGCCTGGCTATTTTTTTGTTGCAGTTGTCATTGTTATTTAGCTGTCCTGGGCTGAGTTCAAACCCTCCAGCCTCAGTGCATGTGGCTAGCACAGTAACCACTGTGCTATGGCCACCAAGGCAAGTGCAGAGGAATTTTATTCCATAGTGAAGGGAGAGATCTGTGTGGGTGTCTCTCTGTGTGTCTTTCTCTGATTCTATTTCATGCAAAGTAAGAGCAAAAAAATGTGTTGCCCAAGTTACTATATGTGCATATCTCATGGAAAGAAACCAATTTTAGGACAAAGCTGACCTGTCAGAAAACCCTGTCCCTACCTGCCTGGGGCCCTCCCTACCTTCTCTTCTACTGTTTTAAGAAATAAAACATTTCATTATGGCTAAAGCCAGTTTTATTTGGTGTTTCTGCAGCTTAATCAGGAAACACTCAAGTCCTAACTCAATCATATGACCTGTAATGAGGAATCCAGATACTCTCTATATACAAATTATTGTTATTATCATCATCATCATTATTTAGAAACAGGATCTCACTCTGTTGCCCAGGCTGCAGTGCCTTGGCATGATCATAGCTTGAACTCCTGGGCTCACGCAGTCTTTCTGCCTCAGCCTCCTGAGTAACTAGAACTATAGGCGGCATGTACCAACATACCCAGATAATTTTTCATGTACTTCTTAGAGAAATGAAAAATGTACTTCATAGAGAAGAAGGAGATCTCCCTATGTTGCCCAGACTGGTCTCAAACTCCTGGCCTCAAGTGATCTTCCTACCTTGGCCTCCTAAAGTGCTGGAATTACGTGTATGAGCCGCCATGACTGGCCACAATTGTTTCCAATTTAATTTCCTTAAGTTCTCTCAGGGAAGGATAAGCCACTTCAGGACCCAATCATGCCCTTATCCTATCTTTTGACAATTATAAGCATTTGTTCATCTACCTTAGTTGGTCTAAATAGATTTTCTAAGCACTTTGATCAGAAGTCATCGTCAGTCTTGACAGATCAAATTCCTTGAGGAACCAACATATCCAGACTTGAAATTGAGCCAAATGACATTACCTACCTTGGGCATGCAGATAACCAAATGTCCTGTTGTCTGAGATCTTTTAGCAAAGCTGCTATCAGGTTTGACTTCTGCAGGAAGGACAAGCTGAAATGGCTGAAAATAAGCAGGAGGTGTCATCAAGAATAGGACCGTTACAGGAGAAGGTTATTGCAAGAGGTGTTTTCATTACAAATTCAGGATAAACCATTCAGTTAAGAGACGTGTTTAGATGTCAGGGAAAAAGTAATACATGAGCTACGCCTGATATCCATAACTATTTTTACCAGTTTTCACAAATAGTCTAAAGAACAGTTATCAATAATAAACAGTGAAACACTTATGGGTCCATTTATGGCTAAACAGTAATTTATAAATAAAACTTATTATAAAACATCAGCATATCTTCCCTAAGTCTTCAAGCTAATGCACATGAATCAGCAAAAGTTCTATTTCAAAAATGATAAAATTATAGTTGCTAGGAAGGAAATTATTGACAATTTAGAGTAAGTATACTCCATGAATGGGCTGTCACCCATGTTATTGGCTTTGAAAAAGTACAGCACAATGGACACAGGTTTAACATATTAATTCTATCAAGCTACATGATGGCCAGCAGCCACGTTCCCTGTATACAATTCCATGGAATAAAACCATGTACCTAAAAAACAGCACTCTGATTGGGTTTCTCTTTTTCTATTTTCATAATATTGTAAAAAAACAATTAAGACAACATAGCTTACTTAATTCAAGGATTAGCTTTGAAAATTGAAATAGCCTACAGGGTCACTATGTTACCTTGCCTTTGACCATTACTCGCACGTAAGTCGGCTGTACATCAACATCAATTAAAGAGGTATCCATGTACCTGCGAAATTAAACACAATCTTACCATTTTCGACATTATGTTTAAAGCAGTACAAATACAAATTCACACACATAGGACCATGTAAGTGAAGTAAGTTTAAAATTTTCATGCAAAACAAGTCTTTAAACGTTGTCTCAAGTTAATCCCCAGACCAAAGGAAATTCAACATATCAGCAATTTCATTTTTAGATCCACAAGTACATTTGGCATTGATTGCCCCTAACCCAAAAATATCTGAGGTCTAAAACACCAGAGCTTTGCAAAAAACAGCTTGCCATGTTCTTTCATGAATATTTTATTTTAAGCCCCTAAGACTTGAATAGCCAGGAATGCTGAATCTACTCTGCTAGAGGCCTGAAAGCATCAGCGCCTTCTCTTTGGTGGTTCTCAATCCCCTGCAGATGTTCTGCAGCTGCCCTGCTGCTGTCTGTCCTGGAAGGCCCAGCCTGCTGTACCCCTTAGAAGGACTTCCTGCTGAATAAGCAGAGCCTTCCATTTATGGCAGTGATGACTCCAAGATCAGGTGGCAATTACTCTCCTCAACTCATGAGCAAATGAAAATTTAGACTTCACATCACTAGTCAAAGTCAGAAGTTTAGCCACGTAATTATTTTTACATACAGTAGAACCTCCATAGTTAACCACCTCCCTACATTGACCACTTCTTTCAGCTGACCTGATATTCACAGACTAGATATGCACCCATGCACAGATCAGTACAATAGGCCTAGTTCCTTGTGTTGACCACCTCTGTATGTTCACCAGTTTGTTACAGTCCCTTGGGTGGTCAACTTACAGAGGTTCTATTGTATTTTAAAATACTAGTTGTGAATTGTAAGGCAGTGCTGATTCAAAAGTCACAAATATTAAGGCAGAGAAGCTCATGCAGGGGTTACAGGCACAGGCTTGGGAGTGACCTAGAAACGTGGGGAATAGTCTCCACTCCCTCCTGCATATTTACCTGGAGCACAATCCTTAACCCCTCCAAGCCTCAGTTTTGTCATCTGTAAAATGAGGATAATAATAGTTCCCATTCCTTAAAATTGCTAGGAAGATACACGCAGAATGTTATTCTAATGAAGTATTATGATATATTGTTTAATAAAATTCTTATAATAATAAAATTGAGACAAAGTTTTCCACAGCGTCATGTGTAATATCTCCCACTTTAACGGATTACGCATTCTTTTCTGTGTTTAGGTTTCCTAAAGTGTTCATCTGTCCTTAGTTGCAAGGCCCATCTCTGCCAGGAACAATCTGCCACTGCACTGCAGAGAAAACTACTTCTCAGCCTTCAATTTTCATTGCTCACATCACCACCTCTCTCTGACCACCCTCATACCACCAACCAGCAGACCCCACCCACCATTATTCCCTGTCCCTGAAGGCCAGATGAGCTCTCAATATGCTGCCTGGGCAGGTCTTCTCACTTTATAAGTGCTTATCAGAGGCCTATTTAATATCTGTCCCAGTAGGGGAAGGTGACAGGGGAGCATGACTGGTTTTAGAATATGCCAGTCACAGTCCCCAGTAACTGGCACATTGTAGGTATTCTACAGATATTTGCCAAACAAAGGCAAGAAGCAGACATGAAGGAATGAATGACCTTTCCTTTATATACTGACAGGCCAATAGAAATAAATAACAGGGAATTTTAGCATAATTCATTTAGACGGTATCATGGAATGGAAGGGCTTTACTACATAGACAGGAGAAGTATCACTATCCTTAAAATTTGTGAATGTGGGGATGAGGAAAGTTTCCATCAGAGGACAGAACAGGAAGCAGCCCACAGAGCTGAAATCGAAGAGTTAGGGATTCATTAAACTCCAGAAACAAGGCCTAAAAATGGAAGAGCTTAAAAGAACGAAACAGTGAATGTTTAACTAAAAAACAAACCAACCAACAAACAAAAAGCAGAAAGGAGAGCTTGGACTTGGGAACCTGGCTGAACAAAGAGCATGAAGTTATCTGGAGAGGAACTGGAAGCTTTCAAAGGCAGGTGACCTGACAGCAAGTGGGCAGGAGAATTGACCTGAGGTCTGCTGTGTCATACAGCAATCTGAGATGGGGTGGCACAGAGAGGAAAGGACCACACTAAGGCTGGCCCCAGTTCACAAGAGCCACGGTGGAAACAACTCAAGCGTTTCACCATTAGAAGGTGAATGGTCAGGCTCGGCGCCTATAGCTCAAGCGGCTAAGGCGCCAGCCACGTACAACTAAGGTGGCGGGTTTGAATCCCCAGCCTGGACCTGCCAAACAACGATGGCTGCAACCAAAAAATAGCCAGGCATTGTGGTGGGCGCCTGTGGTCCCAGCTACTTGGGAGGCGGAGGCAAGAGACTCGCTTGAGCCCAGGAGTTGGAGGTTGCTGTGAGCTGTAATGCCACGGCACTCTACCCAGGGGGACAGCTTGA
>CAUYTI010070402.1:0-23678 GCA_963575145.1 Galago senegalensis
TTAAAGAAAGGGGGAACTGAAGAGTGAAATCTCATAGCTGTATGCTCTCTTTAAGCTCCAGAGGCAGGTGGACAGACTTCTGTGCAAGGCAACTCTGTTGATGACCGGGTATCCTTGGTCAGCATGGAACAGGGCCTGGAGATTAGGGCATAAAAACCCATCTCCAGTGACTCTGGCCATGTGGTTGTTAAGCCTGCAAAGAAAGGATTAAAAACCTTTCTGCAGAGACACAGCCTAGGGGTTGATAAGTGAACTCTTATCGTAAAACTGCGTAGGCCTCCAGGTTGCCAGAGACAGAAGCCATAAATCTGCTTTCTATAATGCGTGTATAGTGTAACCTCAAAGGTTTTACTCCCCTCTTGGTAATCTCAAGTCTTCGGACAAACTCCCTTTTACAGCTGTCTCTATATTTCAAACTTTGTGTCTTTTTGAAGGTTGAACTAACTTAAGAAAATAGCATGAATGCTTTGCTTGTTAATTAATAGTGTGTACGTGACCAGCCAACTATAAAAGGTGGTCTTGAACAATAAAGCTTTGCTACCTCCACCAGAGAGGTAGTCTCTCTCCTTCACTATAATAATTCCAGATGCGAGACTGCACCTGTAGTGACGCTGTCTGTCTCTCGTGAAACCTCCACGCAACAATTATCCATATGCCTGGCCAAGTTTAGAGAGGACAAGCAACAGCACAGCCACATTCGGCCCTGAGCATGAGCGTGGGGCTTCTGTGATTACAACTCTCTCTCTCGCTTTCGGATCTCTGGGTTGCTCAGGAGCAATTCTGGTGAAGCCATCGGCACTGCAGTTTGCTCGTGTAACCCCAGCATGGCCTGGAGCTTCTCAATGCCTCACCCCCTCTTGCTGCTCAGCCCTGTCAGGCTCAGCATCACAATCACCATCTATATCCATAAACGACCCACGAATATTTCTTCAAGGCTGTCCAGGCATGGTTTTATGAGCTCAGACCATTCAATGAAAGTGCAAGCAAACACCTACCCAATTATGATGTAAAACACGTGTATCCTATTTTGAACCTAACAAAGGTACATGGAGGGAGCCCCACATGACTACCATTCATATACGGGAGCTGAGAGAAATCCAAATCAAAATAATAGTGACATGTTATTTATGTCCATCAAAGATAGAGAATAATAAGTATTAGATGAGAATATAGAAAAATGAAGTGCACTTCATGCACTGTCAAGAGAGTTGTAATTGGCGCAGACATTTTGGGGTGCAATCTTGCAATGCCTGGAAAAATGCAGTGCGCATGTGCCCTATAACTCTATGATCTCAGTTGGGGGTATAGAGTCCATAGGTCTGTGTGGGGAAATACAGGGTGGAAACAAAGTTTGTGTACAGTTTAAACATATAAAGATGTAAGTGCAGCGTCATGTTTGGTTAACAAGATAAAACCTTGAAGGTCACACACGATAAGCAGAATGAGGTAGTGTATATGATGCAGTATGCGATTGTCAGATGTGTTTGATTTTCATAAAATGTCAAATACGAGTGCTTCTCTAAGAGCTTTGCATATGAGCTTTTCAATCCTTACAGCTCTACAAAGTGTGTATTAGCAACTACTATTTTATAGGTTAGAAACATGAAGACCAGGGAATTAAATCATTAGCTTATGGTCACACAGTAGATAAATGGAAGCCTCAGCACTCACCCCCTATAATATAGTTTTGATTTTTCACTCTTAATCACTATGTTCTAAAAAGGTTAAAAACATCTGGTGAAAAAAAGAAAAGAAACAGGAAAATCTGCAGTACAATAGTTTTAACCTAAACTAAAAGCACCTACTCAAAAAACGCTACATTCTTTTCAGGCCATACACACAGCTAAGCCTATAAGGTTAGTTCTATTAGAATCAGGGTAGGTGATGGTGAGAATGACTAACCAAATGACTTCACCACGCCCCGGGCAGTGTGATTAATTCGACTTGGTAGACCTAAAGATCAAATAGAGCCAATAAATGAATGCTTAGCATCCTATAGACTCAGCAGGCATCTGTGTTGAAGGAAAGACTGTTTTTGATAATTGACCCAAAATACTGCCTATCTATTGCTTCTCGGCCTTTTGACTAAGATCAAGTACAAAATACTGCCTTTCTCACTGTGTGGCAACTATTTGGACTTGTTGAAAGGGAAATAGATGGGTAAAAAAATAAAGATTAGTCTGCATGCTAATGTATTCTTCATCTTTTATTTAAAAATACTCAGGACATCTGACTGCTATGACTCTTGTACTCAAGTCCATAACCCTGAAATAGGTTTCTGCCCTCCACTGTGATTATCACAGACATTCATATAATTGTGTTGCTCTAAAAATAAGGGATACTAGTTCATGATTTTAAAAGATCAGAACTAGAATGTACTTCTATTTAAATATTAAAATCACATTTCTCTCCTAAATTAAAAAAAGTATTTACAATAAGAATTCTTTTCTCATTATGAGCTTTGAAATTAGAGATTTAGGACAAAAGCATGCTGAAAAATGATTTAATGACTCCACATGAGAATGAAAGCATAAAATCAACACCGATTTTCTGAGTGTCATGTAGAGGAAAATGCGAAAGAGTCGGGCTGAAAAAGAAAACTAAGGAAGCAGGGCAGAGCTTCCGACATTTGCTTTCAAATAGTTTTAAATAGAAGCACTCACGATACCATTTTAACTTCCCTGGTAGAAAGGAATATGATCCTCCTTTCTCCATACACCTTACTAAGTTACTTGAGAATCACACAAAGGACGAGAAAAGGAAAAAAAAATTCTCTGCAAATCAAAGAGTTTTGTTTCTCTTTCTAATTAAAACAGGTAAATCCCAGCATCGCCAAAGACTTAAATGTTCTCATTTTCCTTTGAAAATGACCGAGTAAGGATTTTTCTTATTTCCTTTTCGAATGACTCAGTAGGTTGCCTCTATGAAGGTGTTTTCCCCAAATGTTTTAGAAGATCCTGCATAAATGAACACCGGCTGGCACGTCACTCAGACTCCTGGTAGCTGTCAGATCCCAGGTGCTCAGGCCTGCACCTGCTTCTCTCTGGCGCTGTCTAAACACAGCCAATTATCCTAGAGAAAGCAATCAGGTGAACATGGAGTTCAACCGGCCCAGCAGGTGTTTAGCATTGTGGGCATAATGCTTTGCAGTGATGGACATGTTCTATCCCTGCGCGTTTAATGCAGCAGTGACTAAGTACAGGTGGCTATGAAGCCCTGAAGCTATGAAGCTATGAAGCTATGAAATGTGGCTAGTGCAAGTAAGTAATGAAACTTAAGATTTTATCAATAGCCTGTGTTGGCTACATACTGGACAGCATAGGATGGCCTTGCATTAGCAGAGTGGTGCCATGAGCCAAGTGTAAACCTTTTCTATTATAAAGTGTTCTGAGATGTAAGTATATAAATTGGAAAATGCATCAGAAATTTACTCACAAAGGTTAATAATTACTAACATTTGGTGTATAATGATTCTTCCAGATATTTTTCCTCCCGAGGTACACAAACACTTTCAACCCTAGGTAGATTTAAAATTATATAACATAGAATCACAGCAGAGATGCTGTTCCTTGGGTTGCTTTTATCTTAATAACACATTGTGACCGACCGTCTTCCTATATTAGGACAGAGAGAATATTTGCAGCTCCATGAGCTGATACATTCTCTTCTTCATGGAGCCAATCTCATGTCTGCCAATTCTACTTAAGGAGTCCTAGTAACACTAGCGCCCCCAGGGAGTAGGTTCACCTTTAGTGTCACTGTGTGGCTTATATCAAGGGCCCTATCTGGGGATGAAGGAAGAGAAGTACATGGAAATTTAAAAAAAAAAAAAAAAAGGCGAGCCTTGGATGCCAGATAGTGGATGTTACACTTTATTATATACTTCAAAGGAAACCACCAAAGGATTCTGAGCAGGGCATTGGCATGATGAGACCCATCATTGAAGAGGGTGACCCTAGTGTTAATCTGTATGAGACGGAGGCAGACAGCCAAGGCAGAGAGATCGGTCAGTTACCAGCTACTCAGAATACCTCGGACACTGCTGCGCCATTGCATTTCCAGAGCAAGTTGGCAAAATCCCACTTAGCGCTCTCACAACAGAGTGGAAGTGAAATAGCCTGTTTTGTAACAGTGTAGTTTTTGATTGTTTCTGTGAAGATAAAATAATTTGTGCATCAGACTTTGAGGACCTACTATGTGCCAGGTATAGGGACAAGAAAAAGTAGGCTTTCTCAAGTCCATCAAGGCTGTGGGACAAGATCAAGGAGTCTAGGCTTTGCTCTCATGGGAAAGTGCCATGTCTGCGTGCAGTGAAGTCACACTTATGGGACTGCTGCTTGGCATGCTGCCACTTTGTTCCCCTGAGTATAAAGGTGCACAGGACCTTTTCCTTGCGTGGATTATGGATCACAGACTGTAATGTGTAGCTTAGCTCCCAGGCTCCAGGAGCTGGGGTGGACTTTCCATGCTTGCTCCTCCTGCCGCCTGTGAGCTGAATAAAGTATGTTGTATCTCCCCTCCGTGCTTGAGTTTCTCTCTGGTCTGGCTGAATTAGAACACTGGCATTACAGCAGTACACAAAATAAGTCTCTATCCACATAGGAGAGGCTATATAAGGAACATATTTTAGGGGCTAATGGAAATAGGTATCTCAAAATTTTTATGTTCAAAATTAAACCTATTAGATATCCAAGTGAGATGTCAAGGAGGCAGTTGGCTATAAAGAAAGTTCTGGGTTAGAGGTCCATCCGGGGAGTCACCAGAGTGTACAATTCCCCAGTTAGTGAATCTACATGGAATGAAGAGGAATGAAGGAGATGAGACTGAAGAAGGTGATGACAAGAAGGGAGTCGGAGAGGAAATACCAAAAGTGTCAGTGGCTCAGGGGGAATCATAGCCAGGACTAGAAATCGCCAAAGAACAGGGGAGCTAATGATCTGGAACTTTGTACAACTGGTATTGATGATGACCCGAGTTTCCAAGTGGGGTGACCTAAGGAGGAAAGTGGGACAATAGTCTGGAAGCAGCAATGAGGAGCTAGGACAACACGTAGCCTGTCTGAGTCCAGCAGCACAAGAGGTATGGGAAATAAAACACGGCCACTGGGGAGAGCTCTGGAGCTGCAGTACAATTAAGCAAAGCCAAGTGCATAGTAAGAAGGAGGAGGGACCACTCAGACAAGGCTAGGAAGATAAGGGACCTGCTGATGACAGTTTTGGAGCTCACGGGGCAGCCCATACTTTGAGCACAGGAAGATGCCTTTTGAGAAGGGTGGGGAATGGGATCAATGATGCCCAGTGCTGTGTGGCCTCAAGAGGATCTGGAGTCCTTGATTTCTTCTTCTTTTTTTTTTGGAGACAGAGGCTCAAGTTGTTGCCCTGGGTAGAGTGCCATGGCATCACAGCTCACAGCAACCTCCAACTCCTGGACTTAAGCAATTTTCTTGCCTCGGCCTCCCAAAGTAGCTGGGACTATAGGTGCCCGCCACAATGCCTGGCTATGTTTTGGTTGTAGTTATTGTTTGGCAGGCCTGGGCTAGATTTGAACCCACCAGCTCTGGTGTATGTGGCTTGTGCCTTAGCCACTTGAGCTACAGCTGCCAAGCCTGGGGTCCTTGATTTCTAATTGGTTGATACAATTAGGAACAAGGGGCATGACAGAATTAGTCCCATGTTCTTTGAGGCAGACTGAGAAGGAAGAAATAGTTCTTCTGTGTTGGGCTGTGAATTAAAATAATGAAAAAAAGCCTTTAGGTAGGAATATAATCACTTAAAAAGTGCTTTTATGGTGAAATAAGATTCCTTATAGTGATCTAGCAGTAGGCAGCATAGATTCAACCCTTATCACAAAAATTTGTCAAACTCCTACTATCGTCCTAGAGGGGGAGCAAGGAAAGCAGTCATTTCCATAATACATGCAATCTCAAGTACAACTATGCCTATTGGCCACGGCAGATCTCATCGGGCAGCTTCTCTTTCCTGCTCTATGGGACTCCAAGAGGTACATCTTCTTCTCCATCTCTCGAGCTGCAAGGGCCAGCTGTTCACTCCACCTAGTGCTCCTATGTTGGATATTTGTAGCTCAGAAATGCGTGCATTATAACAAACACTTAATCATCTGTTGGAGAATGACACATGCTATTAATAGAAGATGTGGAAGACCTTGACCCACATCTACCTCCAACTGACTTCCTTTTTCTCTAGAGAGAAAAAAAGTCATGTGGCATCAACAGAACTAGAAATGACATTCCGTGTATCCCCCTCCTCCACCCATGACTATGAAAGAGGCACTAACAAGCCCCGGACTCTCTCCTGTTGCTCTTTGCCACACAGTACTTCAGATAGTCATTACCGATTGTTTAGAATTGGGCCACCCAGTGACACCAGTGGTATCACCTTTCCTGATACATGGAAGTGAACATTACAGGGTTTTAAATACACGCTTGAAAGATTCCTGTGCTCATTTTAAGGTACCCCCTTAGATGAGCCCCAAGGTCATGAAAAAAGCTCAGGCTACAGAGTGGAAATATTTGTAAACTATGCATCCAACAAAAGACTAATATCCAGAATCTCCGAGGAACTCAAACAACTCAATGATAACAGTAAACACAAAACCAATCTCCTTAGAGAGTGGGCAAAGGACATGCATATTTTCTAAAAGAAGACACATAAATAGCCAACAAGTGTATGAAAAAAAATGTTCAACATGGCTAATTGTCAGAGAAAAGCAAATTAAAACTACCAGGGGATACTACCTTACACTCGTCAGAATGGCTATTACTTAAAAAGTTAAAAATAACAGATGATGGTGAGGATGCAGAGAAGGGGGAAGAGTTACACACCGTTTGTGGGAAGGTAAATTAGCACAACCTCCATAGAAAACAGTATGGATATTTCTCAAAGAACTCAAAGTAGACCTACCACTTAATCCAGCAATCCCACTACTGGGTATCTACCTAACCCCAAAGAAAAACCTTTACAGCAAAAGATACATTCACTCATATATTCATTGCAGCACTATTCAGAACGGCAAAGATAGGGTATTAACCTAGCATCCATCAGTGGACAATTGGATAAAGAAAATGAGAATAAATGTATGTATACATACACACAGAATACTAACACATGAAAAAGAACAAAATCATGTTTTTTGCAACAACATGGATGGAACTGGAGGCCATTATCTCGAGAGGAACAACGCAAAGTCAAACAGCACATGGTCAGTCTCATTGTGTGAGGTAAACAACAGGTGCACGGGGACAGAGAGAGTGGAATAACAAACACTTTAGACTCAGAAGGGTAACAGGGTGAGTGTGGGAGGGGGTGATGGATGAAAAATTACTCAGTGGGTATAATGCACACGACTATTCAGGTGATGGTTACACTCTAAGCCCAGATTTCAAAACTATGAACTATATCCACATTTAACAAAACTATGCTTGCGCCCTAAAAGTATGAAAATAAAAGTAAACCCACAACTTCTGTAATTACTTAAAATTCTCTTGAATAGCAATGATAGAGACCAAAAAAAAAAAAAAAAGAAATCTCTGATTGCAAAGTATCTTCTTGAGAGAAGCAGCACACAAAAGGTAATCCAGTGCAGAGTTTTGGTAGATGTTTGCTCATCAAAGGTTTATTTTAATTTGGGGGAAGGCAGATGGCTTCAGTGAAGATGGCCACCTCTTGCTGCCAGTAAGTCCTCAAATCTGTCAGTTGATGGTGCTGGCATACCCTGGAATTTGCCATGGAAATTGGTATAATCATGGCGATTCTACTAAATTCAGAGCATCAAATAGAGCAGAGGGGTTTTTTTTCCTTTAAGTTGTTAGGAAGATGCTATCTACCGGTCTTAAGACCACCTTTCAGTTTGGGTTCTGATGGGAGGAGACGTGCTTCACCTCGTTATATTTGGAAGGAAGGCAGCTATTTACTCAGCCATATCAGCTCAGGGCTCGGAGTCGTTTGAACAGTTTCACTGGGAGATGCGGACCCTGAGCAGATACAGCATTTTTGTTATGTTCTCTCTAAATTGAAAGAAGATAAGCACAGGCATTAAGCTGCTTACAGGTTTGAATTAGAGAAACAATTATTCTAATACATGATAGGGGAAAGGCTCTGAGAGCTCATAATCTCCCAATTCTTATGAAAGGCTGTTACTCTGTGGATGTCCACGCTTGATCGGAGGTTCTGAAAAGTATTCTAAGCCTCCTTTTCTCACTTTCATCCTCTAGGATTGATTTTTGTTTCTTTTGAAAATGATTGAAACATTTGAACGTTCCGAACATGGCACAATGCATAATCTGTAGCATTTGGCCTCCAAATGCTCGGCCGTTATACCAGGGTTCTCATGCCCAAGCATGCCCTGGGCTGGGTGAAATGTACTCAGTGGAACGTGAAACTGCTTAATAAGACACACTCAGAGCATCTCACTTATACCAAGCATGGTGAGCTACAGAAGTTCAGGGAGTGAGATTCTCAAGTAGTTAGTATTGTTCATGATGGTTAACACTGCTCATCCTTCTTTTATTTTTTTTGCAGCTTTTGGCCAGGGCTGGGTTTTTGAACCCATCACCTCCAGTATATGGGGCTGACGCCCTACTCCTTTGAACCACAGGTGCCGCCCCATCCTTCTTGTTTTTGACCACAGCTTCTGCCTTTGACCTCTCGCCATGGCCAAAGGGTAGGAAACTCAGTGTGTGAAAGTCATTTCAATGGTGTCGTCTTCACATTTTCCTGACATCCTCGATGTCAGAACTGTCACACCTGGGTGTGCAGTCAGGGTGCTGGTGTGAACATCCTCACCCTTTACTGAATCCAGAAGTAGATCCTGAACCCCCCAACAGTGCTGTATGAACTATGCCAGGCCTAGGCACCCCATCTGGACATGGTCTCCTTTATTTTCTATGAAGGAAAATAGAAACTGTTCCCTGGGAATCAGGGAAGAAAAAGTATTTAGCCAGATATATTTGAGAAGAGGTTATAGTCATTCAGCATGTTCGGTGACTGAAGAGCCTCAGGAGACAGAACAACCATAATGAGGCCACTCTCATCCCTAGAGGTACTCTAAGAAGCACCTTGGCACCGGAAGACACATCCTTTCACCTTGGAGCCAGTGAAAACTTGGAGTGCCAGACCAGGAGGTGCCCGGGGATTGCAAACACAGCACAGCAGATGCATCTCCAGGGCCTGGTCCACAGCAGCTGCTCCATGAGTGCTTTTCAGTTAACGGGTGAAAGTTGGAATGGAACGTCAGGATTCACACATGGGCGGCCAGATGTGTGCAGCTGCCCAGCCCTCTGTTCACACACCAGGTGCTCTGGAGGGCCTCACGACAACCGCCAACACAAAGGAATGCTGTGTAGATTACCTCGGGGCAAACCTGGACCCCCTCAGAAACTGAAAACACTTCTCAGAACTGTCTCTTCAGTTTCCCTTCCTTTCCCTATGGTGGCTGTCAAAGTCCTTTCAAATGTCAAGTGGCTGATGCCTGTGCCCCTGTAGGTCATCTGGAAGCCCGGGGAGTCTGGAGGGGGAGGCTGCTGGAGTGCCCTGTGTTGGTGGCTCTCCGTATTCTTCTGCCTCTCACTGGAAAATCTTCTGTGGAGGCCACGTGTCTTTTTTTTTTAGTTTCAGATTAATGCGAGGGTACAGCAATGAGGTTACAATGTTTGCATTTGTTAGGCAGAGTCCCTGTTGCAGCTGTGCCCCACACCCAGGAGGTGTGCTCAGGTGGGAGCACATTTCTGAATCCCGGTGTCTTCAGGCGTGGCTCCAGATGACATATGGTTGGGCCTCCTCCTCCGCAGAGCTGCTGCCATGGCTTCAGGGAAGGGCCTGTCAAGCATCAGAACCTCTCAGCACGGCTTCTGCGATACATTAATGGTGTTCAATGAATTCAGGTGTTGACGGCCCCCACTCCTGTCTGAGACCTCCCCACACATCTGCCCTTTCTCTCCAGTTCCTCCTCCTCACTAAAGGGGAAGAGTGACTTCTTCTGGCCAGTGGGGACGCATGCCAACGCAGCAAGCAGAGGCAGTATTTTCTCTCTGCCGGGAGAACAAGCCTGGGTTAGCCTGCAAGGATGGAGGAGATTCGTGCAGGATGGCTGAGTCACCCAGCTGACAGCAAAGTAACCCCCCTGGTGCGTGTGGCATAGAAAATAGCTGGTCAACTGCGAGACCAACCAGTGAGCCTGGCCAAGACCGCAAGAACTGCCCAGTATGGTTCGAATAGCCAAATTCACAGGCTAAATCACTGCCTCCCATGCCATGCTACTGAGAGTTGAAGTGGTTCATTACGCAGCATTACTGATGGAAAAGATACCAGAGACAGCGCCTTTCTTTGCAACTGAGGGGGAGTGTAGGTAGGTGATTAGGAGACCAGACTCTGGAAGCAAAGAGCTTGGGTTCCAATCCTGCTTCTGCCACTCACTCATTGTAACTTAGGGAGAGTAACTTAACTCTCTACACCCTAGT
This sequence comes from Galago senegalensis, assembly GCA_963575145.1. NCBI lineage: Eukaryota > Metazoa > Chordata > Mammalia > Primates > Galagidae > Galago > Galago senegalensis. The sequence continues at coordinate 10,475 of CAUYTI010070402.1, forward strand.
TTCTTCATGTATCAATAGGAGGCTTATGTGAACATTAGCTAATTATATAGGAGGAGGTTAGAACCATCTCTGGCACATAGGAAGCATGACAGATGGGCGATTATCACTTGCTACTATGTTGATTTGCATTGGTGGAAAAAGTACCCAGTGGTTTGATCTTGAAAGCCCGACGGCCTGTCCCTGTCCTCTAAGTGAGGGAACGTTAATGGGGTTTTTCCAAAGGCTTTTGTTTTATTTCAGGTGCTACTACTGTTTTCTTAGGGTGGACAAGAAGTTTTTAAAGTTGGCCTTAGGATTTTCTCTCTTCTTATGAGTCAGTCCATGACATATTTGTACACATGTAAAAAACTTGTCATTTGAATGTCATTTTTCCCTAGATTACACTGTGTATGCAAACTTTTATTTTTCTACTATTTCTAAAATCTTAAAAGGGATCTGGAAGGGGCAAGTGGAGGCTTGTGGTCAAGCAGCTATTTGAGCCACAAATGAAATGATGCAGTTTCAAACAGTTGAATAGAAACTTGTCTGTCTTTTCCATTCGTTCAGAATAACTTGGCAGGTGAGTATTCTTGGCCCCTTCCTCTGCATTTTAAGTCTATATCAACATCATGTGTAATTTGAAAGTTAATTGGGTAAAGAGCCAAAAAGTAAACTAAAAAAAAAAAAAGAAGAAAGAAAGAAACAAAGCGCCAATTGGGGAAATTCCTTGATTTATATAATGTGTTAGTTCTTTAGACCCTGAGACTACAGATTCTTAGGACTGGAAAGCCCTCTGGAGGTTATCTAGTCTCTCTAGTTACAGAGGGGGTAGGGGGCAACTAAGGCTCAGACAAGTAACTTGTTTGAGGTTCCAGAAAAAGTTAGCAAAAGAACTTGGATAAAAATGCAAGTCCAGTAGGTTTTTTTATTGTTCAGTATTTGATATGCATGAAAGATGCAAAAATATATATGTATATATATATTAGGCACATAATAATGAAATAATTATCTAGACACATCGCTCAGTTTTTGTTGCTGTAAGGTAAGATTTCTACAGGTAATCTTATTCATGCCCATTTAGGCATGTACAAAGCTAATGAAGTTTCTCCAGGGTAAGCGCTCATGAGACGAGTTTCTGGAACACAGGATAATACTGTGTACGTGTTCAACTTTGTAAAGCTAATACCAAATTGTTTCCAGTGTGGTTTTCTCATTTTCTATGCTCATCAGCAGGATTTTGGAATTCTCAGTCCTTATAAGATCATTCATTACCTCATGAATCCTCGGGTAGTTAACCTTTCAGCTAGTGCATATACTACTTGTAGGTAGACTGTAGTCTTAACTCATACTTCTCTACTGACTAATGAGGCTGACCATCTTTATTCACACTCCGTTTCCTCTTCTGGGAAAGTCCCAGTTATGTCTCCTTTGTATTTGTTACCTTTCTATTATCTTCCTCTTTCCACTGACTTGCAGTAGTTGTTAATACACTCTGGACACTTATCTTTTATCAGATACAGAGATGGCTTTTCTTTATGACGTCTTTAACTGAATGCAAATTCTTGGTTTTCATATTGTCTTCAGTGCGATTTTCACTGTGTCAAAGGTATATTCAAATGTCCATCAGCATCTCTAAATTATCAGAACTTGTTATGTGCAAGTCATCTTCTATACTAGTCAACAATATATAAGGAAAGAAAGACTGAATTTTAATACATTGCTGACCGGTCATGAATGACCCGGTTACATAGATAGTTTTTGTGTAAAATTGCCAGTCAACAACATGCTAAGATGTTAGGGGTGCTAAGTGATTCCAAGTTATAAGCAGCTGAGCGATGAGGAGGGGAGACAGAATCACACAGGCTGAATTGGGGACAACTGGGAGTTAAGACTGGGAAAACAAATCAGGGAACAGCTGCTAGGTTAACACATGATGACTGGCAACTTTACTCAGAAACCGTCCATGTTACTGGGTAACTCATGACCAGTCAGCAGTGTGTTAAAAAAAATTTCATTGAGATTAAAAGAACAAAAATCCTAACTCTCGGGTCTAAAAGAACCTCATGCTCCGTTACAGGGCGGTGATAACCCTGGGCACAGATGTGAATTAAGAAAGTAGCAATACTTAAAAAACACGATTCAGGAATAAAAACATTGGTCCATTCTCAGCTGTCACCTAATTTATCTTTCTTGTAAACTCTCTTTATCCATTACTTTTCCTCTTTCTAAATCTTGGCCTCTCCATCTTCATTGATTCTAAACATACCTCAAACATTTAAAACAAAATAATACACAAAGCAAAACAACATGGCCTTCCCTTGATTTTATTACTTCCTTTAGCTACCACCCACTCTATTTACTTACCTATGCTGCAAAGCAGCTCAGAGGTTAACTTCCTTTGCCCCCTTCACTCTCCTCAGATTGGTCTCACTAAAGTCATCAATGACCTAATTGAAACATTCATTAAGCGCTTGGCAGGCCTAAGCTTATTTGGTTCTCTGAGCATTTGACACACTTGCTCATCCCCTTTTTCCCTTGAATTTCTTTCTTTCTTGGCTCCCTTTCTTGTGTGGTTATTTTTTTGGCTCTCAGAATTCCATCTCAAGTCTCTTTGGTCAGCTCTCCTCATGAGCACCCCGCAAATGTATTCTTTTCCAGGCTTCTACCACTCACTCCGTACTTTTCCTCTCACTGTATTGGGCAGGGGTCTTAGAGTTTCTCATGTTTCCTAGGGTTTCACTTGGGTCTTTCTTCTCTTTATATGTTATATTCTCTTATGTGAGAAACATTCTTTCTCACATAAACCCTTCTCCTAAGTAGACTTTACACTCTACTGAGCTCCTCCAATGGCTTCCACGACTACCTTTCATAAACTAGTTAGAACTCTAGCCCAGACCTCTCTCTTGCACTGTAGACCTCTCCTTCTAAACCCATGCTCAACATCTTTCCCTAGAAGTTTATTGGCACCTCATACTTAAGATTTTCCAATCTGAGTCACAGCGTTTCCTCCTCCGCCTCCTGAAAACTGCTCTTGCAGTATTTCCTTCTTTGGAAATTGCACTACTGGGCAGTGCCCATAGCTCAGTGGGTAGGGCGCCAGCCACATACACCAAGGCTGGCAGGTTCGAACCTGGCTCAGGCCAGCTAAAACAACAATGGTAACTGCAACCAAAAAACAGCTGGGCATTGTGGCAGGCACCTGTAGTCCCACCTACTTGGAAGGCTGAGGCAAGAGAATTGCTTAAGTCCAAGAGTTGGAGTTTGCTGTGAGCTGTGATGCCATGGCACTCTACCCAGAGCAATAGCTTGAGACTCTGTTTGAAAAAAAAGAAATGTGCGGCCAGCACCTGTGGCTCAAAGGAGTAGGGTGCTTGGCCACATATGCCTGAGGTGGTGAGTTCAAACCCTGCCCCAGCCAAAAACTGCAAAAAAAAAAAAAAAAAAGCACTACTAGCCATATAATTATTTAAGCCAAGAAATGGAGAGTCATCCTGGAATCCTCCTTTTCCTTATCCCACTCCATATTCAGCCCCACCCCATGTCCAACTGATTCTCTCTCATTATTACTCAGAGCTGTTCCTCTTCATATCAGCTGCTCTTTAACTCAGGCCCCCATCACTTCTTTCCACCATTACACTCTTAGTTAGGTTCCTAACGTCTGGTCTTGCTTTGGTCCAGAAGAGTCTAAGTGCTGCCACTAATGCCATTTTCCTAAAACACAAGTCCACCAATGTCCTTTTTCTAGAGGATAAAAATCCCAGTTCCTTAATATGCCATTCAACTTTGTGATGGGCTGGGTGCTCCCAACCTTTCATACCTAATCTCAACTCTCCTCTGCAAGTATCCAACTGACAAATCATATATTTCTACTTAAGGCATAATCCAAGTGTCTACAGGCACTGTGAAGCCTCCTTATTTTTTTCCAGGCAACATTAGAAACTTTCTATGAAACACCAATATAGTCTAGTACAGGGGCAGGGGGAAGGGAGGAAGGACGGAGGATGGCTGGTAGAGGGAGAGAGGGTATGAGGCGGGATCTCACCTAACATGCACATCGTGAGGGCGTATAACATGCCCCCTGGGTGAGGGGCTCCCTTACCCTGCAAGTGAGAACAATGTAATCCAAAAGTTTGTACATTTGAAATTTTAAAAACACAAATCTTAAAGGAAAAGTAAGAAATCTGACAATAATAGAATTAAAAACCTTTGATAGTATAAACACCATGTAAAAAATGGAAAGGTAAGTTACATACTGGGTGAAGATATTTGAAGTGTGTATAAGTGACAATGGATAAAGAATATAGGAACAACTCCTCCAAAAAATAAAAAAGAAACTCTTTCTCTTCTGTGTTGACTTAAAGCCTTATTTTCCTATTGTAGTTCATAACAGAACATAAGTAAATACTTATTTGAATGACAATCTTCACCGTGAAACTGTGAGCTCCTCAAGCAAAGTGACCAAGTTCTATTTATCTTTGTAGCCCCAGGGCTCACAGTTCCTGGTATACAGGGAACATTTAGTTAGTATTTACGGAGCACCTTAACTCAACATGCATGAATACTGCAGTGTCACTTCCACAAAAGCTTTATTAATCATTCTAGATCCCATAGATGATGATAGTCCACATTTAGAATATGCTAATCTAATGTGACACTGAAAAATGTTGAAAAAAGCAGCCCAGAACCCAACATCTTGTCAAAGGAGTAAGGATTAAAGAAATGAGAATTACTTTTGTGAAGAATCATGAATAAAAGAAGAAAATTAACAGTAGCCTTTATAATAGTACTGTGAAAAAGTCTTTTTCTAATAAAACATAATGGTGGTCAATTAAAATTGACAATAAATTCTGTGTTGCTTCTCCCACTGAGAGGTAGAATTTAACTCTCTTTCACTTAAAGTTGGTTTAAGTGAGGGGTTCTCACTTGCAGGGTAAGAGCCCCTCACCCAAAGATGGAGATGGAGATGGAAATGATAAATGAGATGTTTGATCAAGATCATGGAAGTAAAAGGATACTGAAAGACTTCCAAAACTAGATCAAACAAAACCCCCTCTAGCTCCTGCCATAGTCTCCTGTCGGTGGCAATATGAATTAGAACACCCATTGTGGAAAACAGTATGGTGGTTTCTCAAAAAAGTAGAAAAGAAACTACACTATGATGCAGCAAGCTCACTACCATTTATCCCAAAGAAAGGAAATTAGTGTAACGAAGAAATACCTGCACCTCCAAGTTTATTACCCCTCTAATCATAATAACAAAGGCATGACTCAACCTAAATGTCCATCAACAGAGGAATAGATAAAGAAAATGTGGCATATATACACAATGGAATACTATCCAGCCATAACAATGAACCAAACCCTGTCATGTGTGGCAGCATGGATAAGCCTGGAGGACATTATGTTAAGTAAAATTTAAGTCAGGCACAAAAAGATAAATATCACACATTTTTACTCATATGTACAGCTAAAAAAAAAATCGAGCTAGCGGAGATAGAGATTTGAAATGTGGTTATCAGCGGCTGGGAAGGGGAAGGGAGGATAAAGAGGTTGGTTAATATATATAAAGTTAGAGATAGATGGGTGGAATAAGTTAGAATTCTATAGCACATATGGTTAATTTAATGTTTATTTTCAAAAGGCTAGAACAGAGGATTTTGAATGCTGACAACACAAAGAAATGATAAATGAGATGGAGATGCTCATTACCCTGATTTGAACATTACATATTCTATATGTGTATATATTGTATCTCATAAATATGTACAATTATTACATGTCAATTACAAATTTTTCAAAAGCCATTTTTAAGGAGGTTGTGGTAACTATGGAGAGAGGGAGGGGTGGAGGAGGGTGAGAGCTGGCACAGGTGTATTCGAGAGAGAAAGTGGGGAAGTTGACAACTAGTCCACAATTTGAAAATAGGAACTTTATCTCCTACTTGCCTTCTGTGTTTTGGCCTCACGTTTATAGAAATCTTTGCCTTCTCTCTGATGCTTGATATTACTTTTCCTTGGGAAGAGAAGAACTCCAAAAGAAGGGCATAATCCCTCTGTCCAGATACTTGAAGAATTAAGAGAAATTAGATTTGCTGTATCAGCCAAAGGGTAAAAAGTGCCCCACTAAGGATTTGGAAGTTGAACAGAAAAAATTTGCATGAACTTTTTTGGGGAATTGTTTCGAGATCCGATGGCTTGCCTTGAGAAGTGGTGTGTTCTGTATTCCTATGCTAAGGAAAACCAGGCAGAGCCCCAAAATTACTTGACGGAGATCATACCTGAAGGGATTCAGATACAACCGGAACAATAGGCTTTAGAGCCTCTTTATCAGAAATTCTATAAATACTGAAGAAATAAGAGGATGAATACGAAGGTATTCTGAGGGACTAACCACCTTAAGTATAAACATAATGTAACAGGAATTACATTACCATAATCAAATGTTAGTTCTGGTTCCCTTTTTGTCAGGTATAAAGCTCTGCTGATACCTTTAAATTATTTTTTTAATAAAGCCAGCCAAGCATGAAATAACTTCCTAGCTGCTTTAGTAAAGACTAATAGAGGAGATTACACTAATGAGAGGCTAATAAGGCAGCCCACAGTGACCCGGGAAGCTCACATCCTTTTCAGATGCGGCTGGTGAACACTGGGCCTATTGTAAGTGAGAGGGTTTCGTTCTCATTTTCTAAAGGCTAGGTTTTGGGAAATTTATCAGTAGGGGGCATTAGTGCACTATCAGCAGGAGAACTTGACCCAGAGAGTGAGTGCGCGTGGTAACGCTGAGCACTTCAAATGATTAACAAGTCAATGCAGATAGGCAACTACTTTTTCTCCGGGAAAAATCCACATAGAAATGTCATCTGTTCTAAATGAAACTTTAGGAAATGAAAATACAGCATGTACATATTTGGTCTTTCCAAGATAAATGAAAGATGCTGGAGGCTTTAAAACATTTTTTTGAGAGAAACTAATATCTCAGCAGCTGCAGATTCAGCATTTCTAATCCTAGCAATTGAGAAGAAAGCTGAATTTGCACCCTGGTGAAGTAGCATCACGAGTGCTCACAGCTCCCATCTAACTGTAAGGAGAGTGAAATCAAACAGTTCTCTGTGAGAAACGTCTCCAATACAGCTAATAGACGTTTGTTCCTCTCTCTCCCCTTCTACCCATATAGGCAAAGTCACACAATCACGAAAGGAATAGAGATAAAAGGGAAACATGCAAATGTGTAATGCAGCAACCATGAGATAAAAGAGCTACATTTCTTTACCTTAAACACACACAAGCCCCACAGTGGGTCATGGCTGGACTAAACATCATTAAAAATAAGTACATTTTCCCCATGACATAAGTGCTAGATGGCAGAAAGAATTACAGATGTATTATTACACTTTGTAGAAAAACTTGATACCCTAGCTGTCTTGACTTCCACTCACAGCATCCTCCAACTCTTGGGCTTAAGCGATTCTCTTGCCTCAGCCTCCCAAGTCGCTGGGACTACAGGCACCCGCCCCAGCGCTCGGCTATTTTGTTGCTGTTGTAGTTGTCATTGTTGTTTAACAGGCCGGGGCCAGGTTCGAACTTGCCAGCCTGGGTGTATGTGGCCAGCGCCCTAATCACTGAGGTACAGGTGCTGAGCCAGCAATTAAATTTCAACATGAATTCTGGAAGGGACAAGCATTCAAAGCATAGCAACTCCCATCCATGTTTGGTCATTCTGGCCTGGCACAGGGTACATCTCTGCCACCATCAACTCTCCTGATGTGTTCATTTTTATTTTATTTTATTTTTTTAAATCCTTCAAACTTTCTGGGTTTTTTTCTTTTAAACCATTATTCCCTTTTCTGTAATTACAAACAATTTTTTAATCATTACACTTCCTAAGGTAAATGAACAAAAGCCCTAAAACCACACACCTACATCTAGTTTGGCACATGTATATGTAAAGTAGCTTGTCATGGTAGTAAACAGAATTAAGTGCAGCCATCTGTTGGCAAATGACATATTTCTTGGAGTAGCACTTGCATTTCAGTTCAGAAAAAGATTCTGGGCTTACTCTACATGTGCTGCAGAAGCTACCTCAAATCTATTTAGAAAGCTAAGTTATGTTCCTAAGACATATATTCCAATACAGGGTAGATCTTGAGTGCTTGGACACTGGTCTGAATAGGGAGTTCCCAGTGGATAACTAAGTAGAAAAACTGCTCAGTGTAGAATCAGACACATGTTCATTTTAACTGGTGTCAAATGAGCCAATAGGAAGTAAATGAACTAAAGGGAAGTCTTTAGATCCCTATGAACAACGGACCTTTTCTTTATAATCACCTTGTAAGGTTAGATGTGTTTATGTCCATTTTTTTGATTGAGAAAATTGAGGCCCACAAAAAAAAAAATAACTTGTCCAAGACCTCAGAGCTGCAGTGAGATGATAATGGGATTAAAATCCTGGTACCGTTCAAATATCTCCGTGAAACCACAGATGCGGCTCAGCTGCCAGACAGCTAGGGAAGTGAGTGTAGGCCCAGGGCTATTTTGATTCCTGCAGCAGGGCTGAGCAGGACAAACAGCAGGGATTTCTCAGCAGAGGAATGTTCAGGCTCTGCTACTCATTGGATCTAGGACCAAGGGCAAAAAGACGAAGAGGATAACATTATCTGCTCAATGATCAGGATGCACAGGGAAGCAAGCCCCAGAGTGAGAGCAGCCTGCTCCGAGGCCACAGGTCTACTGGAACTAGTTCTTGCTCAACCAGGAAAGCAGATGAGTTGGATCCTAGAATTTCTCAGTGAAGTTCAGAGACCTGTGCAGAAAAATTCTGGATGATCAATTGTTTAGTCTGAAAGACACTAAAAACAAACAAAAAACCCTCCAGCAAATTAAAAATGGGCCCCACACAAATCAGTTCAACTTCCCTGTCACTCACTGTTCTCAAATATTTTGTTTATACGCTTGTGGTTACACAGAGCCGCCTTCCACAGCAACACACTTCTGCAGACAAAAATGTGTGCAGTCTTTCAGTTTACCTTTGAAAGTGTTCATGCTTTGAAAATTTTAACGAGGGCACATGGTTTGATCAAAAATAGAAAGTTTAAGGCATAAGGTTGAAAAAGTAGAAATTATAAGAATGATAATGAGGGAATTTTAGAATACTGTTGAGTCATTATGGATGGGAATTAAGTTTGACCTTCTCTGTCACGCAGCCTACAGCAAGAGACAGGGAAATAACTCTCCTCTGTGATGACTGAGTCAACAGTGTGCAAAATTCGCTGAAATAAAACAGGGTTCCCTTAGGTGTTTCTCGAAAATAAGGGTTTGCTATGCTGGGGATAGAGTCTTCATTTTCTCAGAGGCAAGAATTCCCTGAGTTGTAAACTAAAGAAATTTTGACTTTTATAGTGGCATTTTCAAAATAATTAAATAAAATTGGAAGAAAAAGGTCATCAGAATTGTTTTGTAATTGAAAAGAGTCATGGTTAGGTCAAAACAACCAATAGCATAATCGCATGAGACATTTTTAAAAAGCAATGTAGAATCTCTCTCAAGGTCTTTTTTTTTTTTTTTTTTTTTTTTTTGAGATATGACTCTGCTGCCTGGGCTAGAGTACAGTGGTGCAGTGGCATCATAGCTCAAACTTGGGCTCAAGCAGTCCTCCTGCTTCATTCAGCCTCCCAAGCAGCTGGCACTACAGAAGTGCACTGCCATGTATATCTGGCTAATTTTCTATATTTTTTAGAGAAATGGGATCTTGTCATGTTGCTTGGGCTAGTTTGGAACTTTTGGCCTCAAAGGGTCCTCCCACTTTGGCCTCCCAAAGTGCTAGGAATACCCAACCTCAGTCTTTTTCAAAAGTACTTGAGAAAATCAAACTCCTAAAATAGAAATTTTGCTAAATCCTTGGTTCATATATATGGCTTAACCTGTACAGGGGCAGAAAGAAACCAGCTCTCCTTCCCTCCCAAAAAAATGCTGCCCAACTTATAGCCAAGAGACTTCAGGCTCCAGATGGCTCCCACTGCCTTCCTCCAACAAGGATTGTTTATTTGGCTACCATTTTCTGTTCCTTATTCACTCCTTCCCTGGCCGGAGCATGGGGTGATAGGTAGAGAGGTAGTGAAAGTTTTCCAAAAGAAAAAACCCTGACCTTGGAGCTGGCAGGTCTGCTGACCATGTGAGCTTAAATAAAGTCACTTTACCTCACTACTTTTCATTAAATGGGGAAAATAATTACCTAATACAACAGAGTAAAAATACCAACACTTAAGGGGTGAAAGTCTCCTGCCAAGGACAACCCTGGCCACTGACACCAAGTTATCTCCCCCATCTCTCCTCTTCATGCAGAAGATCCAGAATTAAACACTAACAGGGCTCGGTGGTTAGGGCACAGGCCACATGTATCAGGGCTGGTGGGTTCAAACCCGGCAGGGCCTGCTAATCAATGACAACTACAACAACAACAACAAAATAGCCAGGCGTTGTGGAGGATACCTGTAGTCCCAGCTACTTGGAAGGCTGAGGCAGGAGAATTGCTTAAGCCCAAGAGTTTGAGGTTGCTATGAGCTGTGGCACCCTGGTACTCTAGGAAGGGCGACATAGTGACTCTATCACAAAAAAAAAAAAAACAAAACCAAAAAAAACCAAAACACCAAAAGGCAGAGAAGATAGCAGAATTTGCATTGAAAACAAAAAAACTAAAAATTCAGAGAGTGACTAATTAAAAACCAAAACAACTCTTAAAAAATGCCTTAAAATTGTGGTGTTTTTGTTTTGTTTTGCTTTTAAATTGCCAGCCTTTGTGTTGGGTGGTGCTGATTAAGAGAGCATGTAAATAGCACCCATTTTAGCTCACAAAGTGTTCTGAATCAATTAAGAGATCAAAACAGTCCCTTGTTACTTCTAAAGGCTTGGTGGGAGGATGCACTTAGGTGGACCTCCTAAAACTGAAACACATAATTAGGTCGATTGCCTGCTCAGTCACAGACAGTGCTAGAAACCAAATTTCTTCCCCCATAAAAAGAAAGAATAGACTAGAATGTGTCCTCTGTGTATCTCGGGGAAAGGAGGGAAGATCTGGTGAGCCTGGCACGCCTGCGCCTTCCAAGTTTGCCAATTGCAATGTATTCCACCTTGGACAAGGAGTAACTAGAGGTGTGAGAGAGGCCAGGGTTTACAGCCTTATGGATACCTCTCTATATGAAAGGAAATACCAGGAGTCAAAAATATGCTTCAGGGAATATAAATCATCTCAATTTATCCTTGTTCAGTAGAATGAATTAGATTCTACAATATTTTATTATAAGTAACAGAACTCTGTATCCATATCCTTTGGGTTGAAACAGACCACATTTCAACATGCCGAGGAATATGTCCTGGTTTTATTCTGGAATGGCTTGAGATGAGACACGCTATCTCTGAATTTTCCTTTCCTTTACTAAAGCTCTTGATGCATTTTATTTCCAGAGATGAATGGATTGGTTCCAGGAGAGGGAGGGAAAGCGTTTTTATACATCTGTAATGATCTCTGACAGTCTGACATGGAGCTCTGATTTTTACAGCAGTAGTCAAAATTACAGTAATTAGAGAAAATATCCACATCTTTATAAACAGAGTGTTAACTGATTCAAAAGGAACTAAATGAGAGCCTACAAAAGGAAGTGCGCTTTTGCCCCTGAGTATTAAACATTAATTAAAGTCAGAAGGTAATAGTCAAATTGCCTCTCTACTTCAGTCACTTGGCAAGGCACAGAAATTGAAAAGGCTTTAAAATCTGCTGACTGAGCTGCTGCCTGTGACCCTCCAAATGGGTTCTTTAAATTTATGGTCAGGTTTGCTGCTGAATTTTACTTCCTACTAAAGACTTTGTCAAGATCTTGTTGCAGAAATTCAGAGATTAAAACTTCCAAGTGAATAGATAAGATTTTAGAATTAAATACCTTATTTTAAAAAAGGTATTTTCAATGCTCTTTATTATAAAGCTAAAAGAGGCCATATATGAAAAATAGCGCAGTCCCAACCATGAGATAAAATATGCAGAGAGATTGCAAACTAGCCATCTGACAAAGGATTAACAAGTAGAATATAGAACGAGCTCAAGAAACTCAATAGAAAAAAAGATCAAATACTCTGGTTTAAAAACAGGCAAAAGATTTGAATAGACATTTCCCAAAAGAAGACATACAAATGGTCAACTGCTAGATGAAGAAAATTCTCACTATTAGTTATCAGGAGAATGCAAAGCAAAACTACCATGAGGTAGCATCTCACTTCAGATAAATGCCTTTTAAACAGAGGATAGGCAATGAGAAATGCTGGCAAGGATGTGGGAAAGGGGAGCCCTGGTACTTTGTTGGTGGGATGTAAATTAGTACAACCACTCTGGAAAATGATGTGGAGCTTCCTCAAAAAAATAAAAATAGGACTCCATGTGACCTAGCCATCCCACAGCTAGGTCTATATCCTAAAGAAAGGAAATCAGTGTTTCCAAAAAAATAATAAAAACATTTGCACTCTATTGTAGCACTGTTCATAATACCCCAAATTTGGAATCAATCTGTTTCCTTCAATGAATAAATGTGGTACATGTACACAATAGGAAATTATTCAGCTATAAAGAAGAATGAAAGCCCATCATTTGCAATAACCTAGATGGAACTGCAGCATATTATGTTCAGTAAAATAAAACAAGCACACGAACACAAGTTTCACCTGTTCCCACTCATATGGGAAAGCTAAATATTGGAACACTTGATCTCATAGAGACAGATAATAGAACGATGGATCCCAGAGGCTGATGACAGTAGCAGGGAGAGGTGGAGGTAAAGTGGGGATGGTTAATGGGTGAAAAAAATATAATTAGATAGAATGAACAAGATAGAATGAACAGATAGAGTCAGATAGAATGAACAAGATCTAATATTTGCTATCACAAAATGTGACTGTTATCAACAATAAGTTATCGTATATTTTATACATGTAATAACTAAAAGGGGAATGAGATGTTCCTAATATAAAGAAATTATACAATGCTTGAAGTGTTGTGCCCAACCCCGGGGGTCGCTCACCCAAAGACTACTTACGAGCACAGGTCGATGCAAAAAGCAAGAGGTTGGTTTATTTGCCAACGCGTCAGGGTTCCTCAGCCGCTCGGGAAGGAACCCCGAGAGGCTGTTACAGGCTGCTTATAAAGTTAAGATTACACGCAAGCAGATTACACGCAGGTGGGGTGAGGG
>CAUYTI010070406.1:0-20303 GCA_963575145.1 Galago senegalensis
GTCCCAGCTACTTGGGAGGCAGAGGCAAGAGACTCGCTTGAGCCCAGGAAGTTGGAGGTTGCTGTGAGCTGTAATGCCATGGCACTCTACCCAGGGGGACAGCTTGAGGCTCTGTCTCAAAAAAAAAAAAAAAAAAAAAAACACTACTGATCTATGCATTTTAAAGTGGTTAATGTTTTTTTACTCACATTTTTAAAAAAGCTTCAAATTAGCTTCAAATTGCTCTTAATTTTTAAATAAATAATGATTATAAATTATTGATTTTTATAATATATTCCTGTTACCATAGAGATGCAGGTAAAATATGAATAAAACCTAATTTTTCTTTTCAAGAAGCTGAAAGTTTAAAAAGTATCAAAAGTTCTAGAGCCTTCTTATAAACAAAAATTAATCACAATTTTAGATCATCTAAAGTAGGTGAGTATCCATTTACCTACCCCTTCTTAAAAATTCTCTCCCCAACCCCTACTCTCACCTCCTCCCTCTTTGTAGGTTTTAGTTATTCTTTAAAGCAAGGGTCCTCAAACTTTTTAAACAAGGGGCCAGTTCACTGTCCCTCAGACTGTTGGAGGGCCGGACTGTAGGCCCCAGGATGAGCTAGCTGCTAAGCAGGACAGGCAGCTGCACCAAAAACATCCAGTTGGCCGGATAAACGTCCTCGGCGGGCCGGGCCCACGGGCTGTAGTTTGAGGACCTCTGCTTTAAAGTCTCTGAAACTTAAATTGAAAAGTCCTGGGATTCAAACAGATTTGCCAGCCCCAATGAAACATGCCCATCCTATGTGGCTAAACAAAGAAAACAACAATTAATAATGTTCCTAGGCATCCTTGAACAGGTATTTCAAACTGGAGGGAAGAGTAAGTCTAGCCTCATGACCTTCTTATGAGCAATCACCTCCACTCAGTTCAATTCAATCTAATCTACCTATGGAAACCAATGGGACAAATTCTATCAAAAAGAACATTTCAGTTAGAGTCTGAAACTAGGAGATTAACAACTACAGGCCCACGTCAGAGAAAACCACAATTAAATTCAAGAAGGGGATGGGGGACTTGGTAAGTTCCCATCTATTCGGTACAATGTAGGGGTATATGGCACACTTCCTGGGTGAAAGACACAACTATATCTCAGACTTTGGACTTGACTTTACAAACGTAAATAATGCAGCCTACTGTATGTACCCTCATACTAACCCAGAATAAATTTTTCAAAAAATCTGTATTTTGGTACTGGTAATGGATCATCTGACTAAAAAAACAAACAAACAAACAAACAAAAGACTTTCTTTGTGTTGTTTCCTTCATGTACCCTATTAATATACAGTGTATATTAATCTTTCTTCTGGACACTTACAAAATCTGTGGACACATACAAATTGCTGTTAATTGTAGAGTGTTCTTGTATTGTTTGCAAAGAGTCCTTGTGCCACTTGTAAAACAAGTTTAAAGGTAATCAAATCTATCTCTCCAAAAAAATGGGCTAATGCTTAATAATACATATTCAATCAAAACATTAAGTACTTCCTATGTATCACTACTGAATACTGAATGCAATTTGTAGAAGTACAATTTTAAAAGCATAGTAATGTAGCCAGGCACTGTGGTGGGCACCTGTAATCCCAGCTACTTGGGCCGCTAAGGCAAGAGAATCGCTTAAGCCCAAGAGTTGGAGGTCGATGCAAGCTGTGATGCCACAGCACTCTAACCAGGGTGACAGCTTGAGACTCTGTCTTAAAAAAAAAAAAAAAAAAGCATAGTAATGACCGAACTGCCTTATGCCATGCCTTGTCCACTTTATTCCTTTTAACACATTGGAATTGTTCAGACTTCAGTATTCAAATCATAAAATCCATTTCCAAAACTCAAAGAATTAGTCAACAGTAACATACCCCTCCCCAAAGAACCCCTTAAACAATGAGCCTCTCCATGACCAGATGGATACAGAAGCACAATGATTCTCAAAATTTTTAAGACAGCAGACTCGTCACATTTGCAAAGAACAAAAAGTAGCTTTATGATCTTGGCGAGCTAAAAAGTGAATATAGTTGGTTGGTTTCCATCCAGCCAAGAACTCAAAAGCAGAAATATTAGTATTTTTTAAATCCAAATGACTGGTATAGTTAAAACAATAAATGTAATGGAAACCTTAAGCCATACATTTTCCAGAGCTTGATCTGAACACAAGAAATGGATTCTCTGCTCAGAGAGCTCTAAGAAACCTCTGCTTTCACTTATGTTTCCTGTGGGTTAATTTTCACTGCAGAGCAAGAGTCAGGGCATTCATCAGCTTTAGGGAGAATTTAGAAGGAGAACAGTTAAACTCTGCTATTGAATGATTCTCTTTATAATACTGAAGCTACAATACAACATCACTAAATAGCACAAAGCAAGCACATCCTGATACTATGTATTCCTCTTACTCCACCCACCAACCACCTACCAAAAAAATTTAAAACAGGTTGAGTCACACAAGATATCTGTGACTTTAAAGTTTTAGTGACATAGCAGCTTACTCTTGCAAATTACTGGCAAATATGGAGGCTTAACCGTGACTTTAATACACAGTTATAGGAAAAATAAAGTACTCTAGGGAGGAAAAGGCAGGGGGAAAAAACCCAAACACTTCTGTAAAAGACAACAAATATATTCAAGCATAAGATCTACATCAGAAATATAGTGGTCTTATTTTCTTTTCCTTTTTTTTTTTTTTTTTTTTTTTTGTAATTTTAAAAAACTTACCCTGAAGAGATTTTCCCAATCCCTGGCCCAGCTTCCACCCATGTTTCTGGAGTAAGCGGTGTCCAATATTATCCTGACAGATAGAACAGAGAGACAAACCAAAAATATTCCAATAATATATTCTTCCCTTCCTAGTGACATTTAAACAGGTGATGAGCAAGAGATAACTCTACAAATATGCATGCAAAAAGGTGCTAATAATAGGGTAAATGTGCCCAGTAAAAGGGACATTAATATAAAAAGAAACACTGACTACTATTTTATATGGGAAGAAGACATGGGGTAAGGGTCCTTTCTGATGGTGTGCTGGGCAATGTTTATACATAACACTTTAAAAAGGAGAAAAAGGGAAGGGGAAAAGGGTAGAATACATTCATGAAGTTTTAAAACTAACATTAAAGAGCATGAGATTAAGGTACTTATACAATCTTATCCACCACCTAAACAGCACCACTTTAAGATTTTTTTAAAAAAGAAAATCTACATTGTGTTTAGTTACTGTTTATGTGTCAGGCTTTCATGATACAAAGTAAGTTATAAGTGTAAGACTGTCCCACCACTAGAAATGAAAAAACAATCAGAGCAAAATCCAGGCTAGACTTGGTTTTTAAAAAACATATATATATAAATATATATAAATATTTAACTAGCATGCAGCCAATATTAAACTGAAAAAACAGTGAGGTTAGTAAAACAAGAAATTAAGTTGATTAAACAGAAAAATAAAATGAGCTCAAGCACAGACTGAGTGATGCATTTCAACATGTAATCTAACAAAAATGCTAAAATGTTAGAATGAAACAGGCCTAGCAGTAAGTTAACAATAAAGAACCATTAGTGCATGTAGGGGGGGGGAAACCAACATACATAATGTCTCATCTTCCCAGGAAGACACTGAAAAGGTATTTCAATGTAAATTGTATGGAAAACAAACAAACAAACAAACAGAAACAACAATTAAATGTCAGCTTTTGTTTAAGAGGTCAGGGGGATCAAAAACATCTGCAGCTCTTTGTCCAATTTTTTGCTTTTTATAGTTAACATGTTAAGTACCAAGACAAAGCTAAAATATCCACAAACTGTATCAGAAAAAAATAATGCTATTCATCCAGAGAAAAACACTGAAAAATTCTAAGTACAAAGTATTCTCTATATGTGTCAATTATATGTAATTATGCATAATTACATAGAACTAATGTACGTGTTAGTTATATGTAATTTATAACATAATCTGGTATCACCATTTGAAAATAAAGCTAACAAAACCACAAATCTCTGCATTAAAACCAAGTACCTCAGGCCAAGAGTAGTGGCTCAGGCTTCTTTATCGGAGCATTTTGGTGAGCTCAAGCAAGAGGATCACTTAAGACTGGGAATTTGAAGGTACAGTGAGGTATAATGATCTCACTGCACTTTAGCCAAGATCATTATAGCAATGGAACAAGATTCCGTCTTAAAAAAATAAAACCCTAAGTATCTCATATTAAACTGTCTTCCAATTCCATATTCAATGATAAGATGCCTTGAGACGTCATAGAGGAAAGAAAAACATTATTTCACTGTTATCTTCTGTGACAGAACATTAGAAGACTATTAAGCTTCCCAATGCTTTATTTCTGTTGTTGTTTTGAAAAAAGGACAATTTCCTTCTATAAGTTTATGACAGCACACAAATTGGAAAACTGGGCTAAGTAACTTATCATCAGTGGGGAGAAAATCAGGACACTTTTTAAAAACCAAAAAGTCAAATTATAATGAAAAATTTGTTTCTAAAACAAAGCATTGTTTTAAATACAATCATTATGATACACAAATTGTACCACAAAATACTTCTGCTAAGAACTGAAATAGTTAGAAACACTATATAATCCCAAGTGATGACTTCTGAATTAGACATCACAAAAACTTGGATAATCCAATAGTTTGTTGCTGCTTCTTCACTTCCCATCTCCCAACTGAACTACCAGAAAAGGTATTCCCTCAGTGTCTGAACTACTTACAAGTAACTTTATTATTTAAAAAATTAAAAATCTCAATATAAATAATGTTAGCAGAAAATGGAAATGTTAAGAAGCCCTTATTTTACTACTATGAAAACAAACTTACCTGTATATTAAATCGTTTTTCATATCATAATTCCTACAACTGAGTAATTCTGGAAAGGATAGGGATAACAAAATGATTCTAAGAGTATATAGTTGATTAAATTATTATTTGATCTCTTAACAGACTAATGTTATCACTATACCTAGCACCAAGATTTAGGTATTAAACAATGCTGACAAAAACTGTTGCTTCCCACCCCCATTTTGTTTTTGTTTTTTTTGTTTTTTCTTTTAAAGACAACTCTTTCTTTGGCTTAGCGGAGATGAGACATTATGCTGACTGTGTTATATTATGAATGCACTAAAATAAACAGACAGATGAAGCAGTATGCTATTTCCAAAAGCAGTGCAAGTGGAGTGAAAGCATTTCCATACGAACCTGGCTTTAAAAACTGGGCTGTCAAAAGAACAGTTAAATGTAACACAAAGTAAGAAACTGTCCAATCACTAATGGTCGTTTTTTTTTTTTTGTCTTGTTTTCAATTCACTGCTTGCAAGTAATGTATTTATTAAAGAAGAGTGAAAGCATAAGTAAATTCACGAGTCAAGACCAGCTGAGAGATTCAAGAGCAGCGTGTTGTGACTGACAACAGTGAAAGGAAAAGCAAATGTTAAAGGGAAGAAAAAATAAGAAAAATTTAGGGTTATACACATTAGCACCACTTTTACAAAACCACTCAAGAGGATGGCTGTCACCTTCTCATAAAAAAGCTATTGACACAAAATGGTAATGGCATTTCTCTAAAACTTTAGATTACAACTGTTCCTTTTTTTCTGAGACAGAGCCTCAAGCTGTCCCCCTGGGTAGAGTGCCATGGCATCACAGCTCACAGCAACCTCCAACTCCTGGGCTCAAGTGAGTCTCCTGCCTCAGGCTCCCAAGTAGCTGGGACCACAGGTGCCCACCAGAACACCTGGCTTTTTTTTTTGGTTGCAGCCATCATTGTTGTTTGGTGGCCCCGGCTGAATTTGAACTCGCCACCTTAGGTGTATGTGGCTGGCACCTTAGCCACTTGAGCCACAGGTGCCGAGCCAGTTAGTAGAGTTTATTTTTTTTTTTATATTTATTTTTCTTTTTTTTTATTGAATGTTAACTATGTACATTGATACTCTTCTGGCGTACAGTGTGGGAGAATGACATGAAGGCTGAGTTAGTAGAGTTTTTTGATGGTATCTCTGTCTTTGGCATGAGGGCAGTTCTGACTTTACAAAATGAGTTAGAAAGTGTTACCTACTATTTTTAAATTTTTTAGCTTATTCATTTATTTTGTAGACTCAGGCCAGGTTTGAATCTGCCACCCCTGCTGCCGGGGACCAGAAGGCTTCACGTCAGAATTCTACCAAACCTTTAAAGAGGAACTAGTACCTATATTACTTAACCTTTTCCAAAATATAGAAAAAGAAGGAATACTACCCAACACATTCTATGAAGCAAACAGCATCCTGATCCCCAAACCAGGAAAAGACCCAACAAGAAAAAAAATTACAGACCAATATCACTAGTGAATATTGATGTGAAAATATTCAACAAAATCCTAACAAACAGAATCCAGAAACACATCAAAAAAATTATACACCATGAGCAAGTAGGTTTTACCCCAGAGTCCCAAGGCTGGTTCAACATATGTAAATCCATAAATATAATTCATCACATAAATAAACTAAAAAACAAAGACCATATGATTCTCTCAATTGATGTAGAAAAAGCTTTTGATAATATCCAGCACCCCTCATGATCAGAACATATAAGAAAATTGATATAGAAGGGACATTTCTTAAACTGATAGAGGCCATCTACTGCAAACCCACAGCCAATATCGTATTGAATGGAGTTAAATTGAAATAATTTCCACTCAGATCAGAACCAGGCAAGGTTGCCCATTGTCTCTACTGCTCTTTAACATTGTAATGGAAGTTTTAGCCATTGCAATTAGGGAAGAAAAGGCGATCAAGGATATCCTTGGGTAAGGAGAGAGGGTAAGAAGAGATCAAGGGTATCCTTGGATAAGGTATATAGAGTAAGAAGAGATCAAACTTTCACTCTTCGCAGATGATATGATTGTATATCTGGAAAATACCAGGGATTCTGCTGCAAAACTCTTAGAAGTGATCAGGGAATATAGCAGCGTCTCAGGTTACAAAATCAACACTCATAAATCAGTAGCCTTTATATATACCAACAATAGTCAAGCTGAAAAAACAGTCAAGGACTCTATTCCATTCACAGTAGTGTCAAAGAAGATGAAATATTTGGGAGTTTACCTAACAAAGGATATGAAAGATCTCTATAAAGAGAACTATGAAATTCTAAGAAAAGAAATAGCTGAAAATGTTAACAAATGGAAAAACATACCATGCTCATGGCTGGGAAGAATCAACATTGTTAAAATATCCATACCACCAAAGCAACGTATAATTTTAATGCAATCCCTATTAAAGCCCCACTGTCATACTTTAAAGTCTCAAAAAAATAATACTTCATTTTATATGGAATCAGAAAAAACCTCAAATAGCCAAGATGTTACTCAGAAATAAAAACAAAGCAGGAGGAATCATGCTACCAGACCTCAGACTATACTATAAAGCGATAGTGAACAAAACAGCATGGTACTGGCACAAAAACAGAGATGTAGATGCAAGGAACAGAATAGAGAACCAAGAGATGAACCCAGCTACTTACCATTATCTGATCTTTGACAAGCCAATTAAAGACATTCAGTGGGGAAAAGATTCCCTATTTAACAAATGGCGCTGGGCGAACTGGCTGGCAACCTGTAGAAGACTGAAACTAGACCCAGACCTTTCACCATTAACTAAGATAGACTTTCACTGGATTAAAGATTTAAACTTAAGACATGAAATTATAAAAGTATTAGAAGAAAGTGTAGGGAAAACACTTGAAGAAATCAGCCTGGGCGAAAATTTTATGAGGCCTCCTCGGGAAATCGAAGCAACATCAAAAATACACTACTGGGGCCTGATCAAACTAAAAAGCTTCTGCACAGCCAAGAACACAGTGAGTAAAGCAAGCAGACAGCCCTCAGAATGGGAGAAGATATTTGCAGGTTATGTCTCTGACAAAGGTTTAATAACCAGAATCCACAGAGAACTCAAATGTATTAGCAAGAAAAGAACAAGTGATCCCATCTCAGGGTGGGCAAGGGACTTGAAGAGAAACTGCTCTGAAGAAGACAGGTGCACAGCCTACA
Source organism: Galago senegalensis (assembly GCA_963575145.1). NCBI lineage: Eukaryota > Metazoa > Chordata > Mammalia > Primates > Galagidae > Galago > Galago senegalensis. The sequence goes on from CAUYTI010070406.1 coordinate 8,053, forward strand.
GATATATGAAAAAATGCTCATTATCATTAATCATCAGAGAAATGCAAATCAAAACTACTTTGAGATATCATCTAACTCCAGTAAGATTAGCCCACATTACAAAATCCCCAAACCAGAGATGCTAGTGTGGATGTGGAGAAAGGGGAACACTTCTACACTGCTGGTGGGAATGCAAACTAATATGTCCCTTTTGGAAAGATGTTTGGAGAACACTTAGAGAACTAAAAATAGACCTGCCATTTGATCCTGTAATTCCTCTACTAGGTATATATCCAGAAAACCAAAAATCACATTACAACAAAGATATTTGTACCAGAATGTTTATTGCAGCCCAATTCACAGTTGCTAAATCATGGAAGAAGCCCAAGTGTCCATTAACCCATGAATGGATCAATAAACTGTGGTATATGTACACCATGGAATATTACGCAGCCTTAAAGAAAGATGGAGACTTTACCTCCTTTATGTTTACATGGATGGAGCTGGAACAAATATTCTTCTTAGCAAAGTATCTCAAGAATGGAAGAAAAAGTATCCAATGTATTCAGCTCTACTACGAAACTAGTTTATAGTTTTCATATGAAAGGTATAAGCCAATTATAGCCCAAGAATATGGGGACAGGGGAGAGGGATGGGAAGGGAGGGAGGAGGATGGGTGGTGGGAGGGTGATTGGTGGGACCACACCTATGGTCCATCCTACAAGGGTACATGTAAATCTTTCTAAATGCAGAATATAAATGTCTTAACACAGTAACTAAGAAAATGCCACAAAGGCTATGTTAACCAGTTTGGTGAAAATATTTCAAATTGTATATAAAACCAGCACACTTTACCACATGACTGTACTAATATACACAGCTATGATTTAATAGAAAAAAGAGAAAATAAAAAATAAAGCGTTACTTACTATTTAAAAAATTTTTAGCTTATTCATTTATTTAGCAGACTCAGGCCAGGTTTGAATCTGCCACCTCTGCTACATGGGGCCGATGCTCAAACTACTGAGCTACTTGGGGCTGGTACTCTATCCACTGAGCTACGGGTGCCCACCTACCTACTGTTTTTTAAAAAAATTTGAGCAGGACTGGTGTTGATTCTTTTTTAAATATTTGGTAAAATTCAAAAGTGACACTATTTGGTCCAAAGCTTTCCTTCATTTAAAGTTTTTGGATTAGTAACAATCTCTTACAGATCTATTCAGATTTTCAACTTCTTGAGTCAGTTTTGGTAGCTTGCAAGCTTCTAGAAATATGTCTGTTTCATCTAGGTTATGTAATTTGTTAGCAATATGAGACAGACTTTCATCTGTCTCAAAGCACCTTTTACAAACTGGTTACTTAGGAATATGTTGCTTAATTTCCATGTAATAGTGAATTTTCCTAATTTCCTTGTTATTGATTTCTAGCGTCACTCCGTTGTGGTCAGAAAGTATATTTTGTATGATTTCAGTCTTTTTTAAATTTATGGAGTCATTTTGTGACGAATGTTCTACATGCACTTGAGAAAAACCCGTATCTGTTGTAGAGTGTTCTGTTAGGTCCAAAAGGTCTATACAGAACTGTTCAGGTTCTCCATTTCCTTACTGCTCTTCTGTCTTGGTGTCCCACCCATTATCGGAAGTGGGATGTTGAAGCCTCCAACTACTGCTGTTGAATGGGCTATTTCTCTTTCAATTCTGTCACAACTTGTTTTATGTATTTTCAGGTTCCATTGTTAGAGGTGTGTATTAACATTATAACTATGTTATAAAGAAAAGGGGATTCTTGATGAATCACCTTTTCTCATACGATTTTGTCTCTAGCAAAAATAATTTTTTTTTCTTAAGGTCAATTTTTGCTATATTAGTATAGCCACTCTCTTTTGGTTGTCGGTTGCATGGATTCTTTTCCTGGGTAGAGTGCCATGGCATAAGACTAGCTTACAGCAACCTCAGCATCTTGGGCTCAAGGGATCCTTGTGCCTCAGTCTCCTGAGCAACTGGGACTACAGGTACTCACCATGTTGCCTGACTAGTTTTTTTTTTTTTAGTAGTCGGGGATCTCACTCTTGCTCAGCCTGGTCTCAAACTCCTGAGCTGAAGGGATCCTCCTGCCTCAGCTTCCCAGAGTGCAGGAATTACAGGCATGAGCACTGCATCTGGGCTGCGCGGATCTTTTTCTATCCTTTTACTTTCAATCTCTTGGTGCCTCTGAATCTAAACTGAGTCTCACTTTGTCACCCTGGGTAGAGTGCCATGGTATCACAGCTCAACCCAACCTCAGACTCTTAAGACTTCAGCAATTCTCTTGCCTCAGCCTCCCAAATAGCTGGGACAACAGGCGCCTGCCACAAACTAAGCTATTTTTAGAGATGAAGTCTTGCTCTGGGTCTTGAACCTGTGAGATTAGGCAATCCACCTGCCTTGGCCTCCCTGTGTGCTAGGATTACAGGCTGGGCCACTGTGTCTGGCCTAAAATGAGTCTTTAATATTAGAGTAAGAAGTTTAGATCAAGTTTTAAAATTCATTCTGCCACTATCTCACTTAAATAGCATCTTTCTTTGATGCATCTTTGAAAAGCCCCAGGACATCAATATGTACTTTAAAAACCATTGATGTAATACATGCAGGAAATTATGAAAGTAATGATCCATTTTTATTTCAGAATTTTGTCTGCAACTTGCCATGTGAGCTACAACCAGTTTTTTTATACTGCAGATGAAAAACATTACACAGGTGCCACTGTAGCAAGAATTTAAAAACGGATAATCAGAATGTTTAGAGCTTGTGCCGTCCTAGTGTAATGCCCAGTGTGTTAGTGTGACAAGCACAGTGCAAGCCTACGGGAGCAAGGGTAACAGCTCATGGGTGGCGGATACTGCTGCCTACCTGCCTGATGGCCATTTTCCCCTCTAACAGCACAGCCCTGATTCAGTTTTTTGTGTTTGCTCTTCTCCTCTCAATTTATGTATTAAGGTGGATATTCTCCTTTCCAGGAACTGGTTTGGAGGGGTGGGTATGTTAACCACTCTGGACCAACGAAATGTTAAGCAAGATCTTTTCCAAGAACTAATGGAGAAGCTTTTTTACTCTTAAAAAAAAAAAAAAAAAGACCAAGGAAATCTAACTTTTTGTTAAACAGCATCAAGTTTTTTTGATACCTGAAAATGCAGCAACAATCCTGTCATTGCAAGAGTAGTGGATTTGAAGAAGTATAATGATGACAGCAGAATAAAGGACTGTGGGTCCCTCTGGTTAATACTGAGCTTGAGTTACTAACTTGGAAACCCTTTCTGTCTCTGGACTTAAGAAACTAATAAATCTCCACACTAAGCTAGTGTATATTAAGGTTTCTTGTTTCGACCATCTACAATAGTTTTATTACTATTTATCAATGTGATCCAACAATAAGCCTACCTTCACTATTGTAATAATTCATTCCAAAGGCTTCAGTTTTAAAACCCTTTCCAATCCAAGTTTTCTGCCACCCACACCCATTTATCCTATTTATCCAATAGGATAAGTATCCTGTTTATTCTGGATAGGAAAGAGATTGGTGAATTACTTGTAATTATCCTACAGTTTTAAAAGAAAAAAAAACATAAAAATGAACTCACTTCATGATTTTATCATCTATTACAGAGTACACAAAATAACTCAAGTGTTTTTTTAAACTCTGTTCGTAATTTTTTAAGTGTGATACTTCTTACAGCCATCTCCAGGATGGAGTCCAGGCTTCCTCGTGCATGTCTCACAGTAGAAAATGGTTTCTCTCCTTCCACCGTTCTCCTCTCTCTGCTGCAAATCATGCAATCTTTGGTAATTTTTTTTTCATTTTTCATTATAAAATGCATCTTCCTTATTTGCCTTTCCTCAATGTGAGATGGTCTTCCTTTCTTTTTTTTTTTGTCTTCCTTTCTTTCTTGAGTTTCTGTTCCCACATTGCTCACAAGCTTTCTTTACAAGATTTCTCATGTAAAAAAGGTACGTTGGTTCTTTTCCACTCTCCTTTTCTAAAGAGTAAAGGATGTAACCTGTTCACAACTGCAGTTTCCATCAGCCAGAATATTTTTTCCACCATTTGCAGAATCTCCTTATAAATCTGTAACATCCACAGTACTAATCAGTTTGTCTACTCCTCTCATAAACTTTGTATATTCTAAAATAACTGCTGGTTTTTTAAACTGAACACGTTTCCTTCTCTAACCTGTGATCCACTTGTGTGTGAGGAGCAAAGAATATATTCAGCATTGTCACTGAACTCTTGTCATGGAATGAGAAGCATATTATTTTCATATCACATTGATAAGTACATAACTCATATTCCTGATGTTTCTTTAATACCCCCAAAGCAGCATTAATTAACCCAATGAATTCCAAAATATTTTAGAAGTCTGGCATTTCATTCATTACCCATCAGGTAATTATCCTGACACATGATGCTGTCAGGATACACAAGGACAATAGCCAAAGAGTTACACAAATTAAATACATGGTTCTTAAACCCAATTAAAAAAATGTTACAAGTATCAAAACTTCAGATTCATGGCACTAAAAAGATTTGTGCACATGGTAAAGAGCCAAAACAAAGTGCTACTGAAATCTCAGCTTAAACAGCTTATTACAAAGCTGACAGAAAGGAGCAAGTTGTCTCTCTGTATCAGCTTCCCTTAACAGTTTTCCATTAGCTGAAAAAACAGGTGGGAGGGGTGAATACATCTTTGCATGAACAAGATGTACTGCTTGACAAAACACTTACCAGCCTGTTTCAAGTGAATCTTTTAAGTATCAACTGCAGTGCTGGCTATTCTCCTTTCTAATCTTTCCCCTTACTTACTTTCACCTGGACTTCCCTAGATTAACAGGCATAGTACAATGTCTCATTCAGAATGCACTTCTCTGCACATTTCATAAAAGAAGCTCCCGTGGGCTCAAAGCAACCCTCAGTATAGCAATGCTCATGAAGACTTAGGAAACTGCTTTCCAAGGGACAGGAAAGCAGATCTGAGTAGCTGTGCTGCCAATACAGACAAGTTTATTTAGCACTAGATACTCAGGGATTGTGGCAAGGAAATGGGTGTTGGGTGAAAGAAGGGTGAGGGATCCGAAGGATCTTCAGTTGCCTTCTCCAGCTTCTTCATCCTGCTGGTCACTTACCCGGAGGGTGAGGTTGTCTCACAATTGCATGATGAGTGTGGAGTCCCTAGAGCAGTGTTTTTCAATCTTTTTATCTGACAGCACACTTAAACCTAGTTGAACTTCCACAGCACATTTAAATTACGTTGATCAAAAAGAGTTAAAAGACAGAACATACTTATTGAGCTCTGAACTTCTTCCCAAAATAATTTAATGAATGAATGACCTTTAAAAATTTTCATGGCACACCCAAGATCCTCTCATAGCACACCAGCTGAAAACCACTGCCTTATAGGAATCCTTGTTACTATGTTCAGCTCAGCTATGGCACCATGGAAGGCTCCTTTAGCTAAGAGTCCTGCTTGCTCAGGTACATTCTGGACCTCATAGAACATGGAGAAGCTGAGGGCCAGGCCCAGCCGGATAGGGTATGTCAGTGCATTTGCTCTTTGCTGAATTCAAAGGTTTCCATGCAGGCAGCTTCAGAAGCTTCAACCACACTATTTTTCTTCTCCCCAGAAGCTACCTCTGCCACGGAGCGGTAATCACCCTTCATTTTCAGGTAAAACACCTCACTCTCATACTGGAAATCACTGTAGTTCTTAGTGAGGAACTTCATTGCACACTATCTCCAGCTCCTTCTCAATCTTCTCCCAGTAAACTTTTAACTTTCTCCAATTTCTTTTCATTTCCATCAGCCATGGTTTTTTGCTCACTGCTGCTAGTGACCCTCCACCCAATCCCCTCATACCAGTCTTGCAGGCCAGAGAGAGATTTTGATCTTCACTTGGGAGAAGTTCATGTTCTGACTGCTCAGCCAGCTGCACCCACTGCAGCACCTGCTCCCTCACCACTGGCTCACTAGTCTGGTCCCAGGTCACCATTGAGCACACACACTGGCTGGCTGGCCTGTGGCAATTCACAGCTCATGCCCTCTTGCTAGCCAGCCCCTAGCGCTGTCCCAAAGATTTTCAGATCACTTGGAAAATTGTTCCTAGAAGCCATAACTGTTCCTGTTATATGTATTTTCATTTTATGCAATTCACAATGAATTTGAGAGCTTATGTAGATAGCTTGAACCACTTGTATGTGCTTGAAAATTTTGTGCCAAATGAATCAGGACAAATAAGACTTTCTGGCTTGTCTTGCCATAATAGGAAATATGAGAAAACACATAACCATTTTCTGTATCACCCAGGCAAAAAACTCACAGGTCCCACTTTGTAAAAAAAAGGCAACTAAAACAATGTGTCAGATGTCTTCCTCCATCAGAGTGGAAGCAGAAGATCGTTACATCAGACACTGACAAAGGATCAGAAAGGGTTAAACACCTAGAAAATAGTCAGCAATCCTTTCTTTTATTTTTACTTAGAACATCATAAATTAAGTGGCAAAAAATATGTATTGAAATGACTATATTTCAGCAGTGTACCTTAGAACAGGAAAATAAAAAAATTCACCATACTCAAAGGTACATAATTTATTAGGCATGTATATGTTTATTTTCCTTTAGGTGATATTTTTTGGAAAATTACACTTTCAAAGAATCAGCCCCTACAAACAGAGCTAATCTTTCCAAAAATGAAATCTAGTATCCAGATTCTCAAAACTCACAAAACCAATTGGAAAGTCTGGTTGTCAGCCAATGGTGTTATACCCACATCAGTTTCACATCAAAATAATAATCTACAGCTAATTTCATTAATCAAATTCCAATTCTAAATATTACTAGAAACTACCATGTTATTCTCAGTTGTGTTGACAATTATCTTATTGCTGAATTGTACATCATAATTTTTCTTTGGCAACTTTCATTTATTAATTACCACAATGGGACACCTAAAAGATTTGTATTAATTAGTACTTCAAAACTTCACCACTTAAATGTAATTTGTGATAGATGCTAGAATAGGAAAGCCTCTAAACATGCCTAAGAACAGCAACAACAACAAAAAATTGCTAAATAATCACTACTAAAAGCTTTTCAGTTGTTAAATATAAGTATATAATTCAGTTCAATATTACCAGTGAAAATATTAGTGTTAGCTCCGATTCTCTATAAGAACTTCTATGACAAAGGACAAAAAAAAAAAGGAGAAGAAAATAACATCAGGGTATCTGTCAATTTTTCTGGAAGGTTGTTTCATATAAATTTAAAATGACCTAAAATTGGCCAAAATATAACATGAATCTTCACTATCATACCTCATAAACTTACACTTGAAGTACATTGACAGCTTATTAATTTTTAATTCTTATTCCATAGAATAAGCCTATTTTGGAAGCTTGGCACAACAGTAACAAGAAATTTAAGCTGGAAGCAAAAGTCCAGAAATGTAACTAAAAAATCTTTTCTCTATATAATAAAATCATCAACTTAAATTATAAGTGGCTTCCACTAAAAATTACCACTCCAAAATTCACAGAAAGTAAATTAATAGATATAGCAGAAATTGCACTCTGAAATATGCAGTATGTTCATATTACAAAGATAAATGATGAAGGTTAACCAGCAAAAATTCAAATAGGTAAAGTAGGCAAATATTTGTATGCAAACTTTCATGAATAAGATACAAGAAATGATTCACTTGGATCATTTTATGTACAGCTTGTATACAATTTAAAACAAGTACAAATGAAAATGGTTCTATGTAAAAGCCACGTAAAGTCAAATGAAATACTAAACAACAGTCTTATAAATTGGTCTCTCTTAGGAGTTCTCAGAAGAGTAACCCAGTAATGTTATTCTAAGAAATGCCCTCTTCTTGATCAATCATTTCTGTTTTTACTGAAAACACATCTGCCAGCATATGCTTTGGAATTTCTGAACCTCTGACTTTCAAAGCGTAACAAGCATTCTCCACTTTGGCCAGACTCTGTTTCAAGGTATACAGCTTTTTAGAAACCTCATATGGTCCAGTGTTGCCAATGAAGGAAAACCCATCATAAACCTGCCGCAAAAACTGGCTCACTTCAAAGGGGGTGTCGATGTCCCCGTTCCCCACACTGTTAATACACATCCGCATCAATTCTCCAGTTAAATCAGCCACTCCTAGGAGGTAATCCACAGGGGTGATTTTCAGGCTCCAAGTGCCAAACTGTTTATCCTGTGCATCAGAAGAGGGCTGGTAAGAAAAGAATGAAACAGCATGTATCACATTTATTATAAAGCACCCAGTCAAAAGCAGATTCATACTTTCTCTAAGTAACAACCTGTTCAGCTTAATAACCATTTGGGATATTATAAGAGGAATTTATGCCATAGGGAGTTGAATCAGATGACTTCAAGATACTTTTTTTTTTTTTTTTTTGAGACAGTCTCACTTTGTCACCCTTGGTAGAGTGCTATGGAGTCACAGTACACAGCAACCTCAAACTTTTGGGCTTAACTGATTCTCTTGCCTCAGCCTCCCAAGTAACTGGGACTACAGGTGCCCATCATATTGCCCGGCTATTTTTATTTTTTGGTTGTAGCTGTTATTGTTACTTGGCAGGCCCAGGCTGGATTTGAACCTGCCAGCTCCAATGTATGTGGCTGGCACCCTAGCTGCTGAGCTACAGGTGCCAAGCCAGACTTCAAGATACTTTTGAAATCTAATACTGTATCATCTTAAAACCATTTCCAGCTTCACTTGACATATATTCTTAATGACTTTATCGCATGACAATCACAAAGCTCTCCCAGTTTGTGATCCTAAGTCATTCAGTCCCTTTCTGGCCTCTTACCTTTCCCTACTCATCACTGCTGACCATCCCAGTTTATTATATCTCACTGCATCCTTGATTCCTTTAACTAAACTCCTATTTTTCCTACCACACCACCAGAATCCTGAATTAATACTAAAATCTACTCATTAGTCCTTCATTCAGTAATCACCACTATATAGTTGGAACTATAGTTCAATCCTTTTAAATATTCTTAGATGGCTCTCTCTACAATCTCTTCAAACACTACTCTAAACCTTTACCACTCTCCTCAGTCCCTTACTTAATCCCAAACCTCTTCATTTTCAGTAGACAATCTTGCCTAATTTCACTGCTCTGGTCATTTGCCAGATCACCTAGAATAATCTCTCTCAATTACCTTTATTCCTACAAAAACCCCTTGTTTATATCCACAAACATCTTTACCTTCTCTCTTCCAGTCTCAGATGATGAGCTGTCCCTCCTCTTGTGTGAGGTTAACTCTTCCAAATGACCTTGACCCAATCCTCCCACCTCTTCCAGGACCTTGCTTCATAAGTTGTATGCCCTTGGGCAAGTTATTTCATCTTTCTAAACCTCAGTTTCTTCATCTGTAAAATGGGGGTACAGTACCTACCTCAGAGGTTTAAGGATTACATGAGATAACATTTACCAAGTTCTTGGCATAATGTCCGACAAAAAGTAAACACTGAATAAATGTTAGCTGCTATCATCACAACCATCACATGAATCTCTCACCACATCAATTTCTCTCTCTCTACTGGTTTCTTTCTGGTAGAGACAATGCCTACATTGTTTTTAACAGATTATATGTTTAAAAGGCTAGACCAAGCTGCATTACAGGACACTTGGGTAGGGGGAGTTGCAGAAGTGTTCAGTAGGAACCATGTTATGTTTCTGAGGAAGTAAAGAGGTATTCTGAGTACAGTAAGGAGTAGTACAGGATAAAACTAGGGGGATAGTTTTATTAGGATCACTCTGGTTGCTGTGCATCCAATATATGAATCCTAATACTGTTTGGACTTTTCAGAGATCATCTGGTCCAATGCCCTCAACACAGAGCATATAAAATGAGGTCCCAGAATCATCACAGGTAACATGGTTAAAGTTATTGGCATTATGTGTTTCTATTCTGTTTTTCTGGGTTTGATTTTTCCATAATAAAAAGGTTTTTAAGAATTAAATAGTTTTGACAATATTTTCAATAGGCAAGTCAGATAAAATACTTTTCCCTACCAAATTTCCAGAATTTTCAGCACCAAACATCAATAATCTTTAGCACTAAAAGGAAAAACTACCCCTGTGTGTGGTCTTAATCTGATAAGTGTATATAGATATCACAGCACCATAATCTTAGAATAATTTAGTGTATGAATTCTAGAAATAGTCCATTTACTCTCAGTTTTCTGGTCTCTTTCCCAGGATTTTCATTTCTATGTAGAGAGAACTTGAAAGGAAGATGTAGTCACTTCCCTAATATTATTTAAGACAGGGTCAAATAGGCTTAACTTTTATTTCTTTCTATAATTCAATCTACACTAGATGAATCAAAAATATGAAGGAGTTTTACTTCTCAAAATGAATTTTCTCCTTAACAAACTTCATATAACTTAAAAAGTTGGGAGAATACACGGCTTCCGTAAAGTAACCAAATTAGTCTTATTTTGTAATATTAGCATTTTAGTTAACATTTAAGAAAATGCTATTTCTATAGCTTTTTCCACCTCCTGTGTACCTATTCTGAATCTGTACGTGGTGTTTTAAAAAATAATTTAAAAAAAGAAAAAAATACAAAAAATTTGAAAAGGAAAAATATTATTAATTTTATCTTTAAGTGTACTGGTATCAAATATTCAACATAGCTCATCTCATTGCCTGAATGTTAATCTTGAAACTCAGAAGGAAAAAAATAGTATTTGCTTAAAAATCAAACTGCAGAAGTTTCTCTAAATTCAGAAAAGCAACATAAATTTCAGACACAAGCCTTATGAATTGAGTAAGTGATTAACAGACCAGCTCTCACCACCTAACGACCACTTTACAACAATGAACTCCTGAGCACTTACGTGTCAAATGCTACCCACTGCCGAACTGAAAACCTGTAATCCAAATCCTCCGAAATGACCCTCTGAACCAGGTGCCAGGTGTGAGGAATCCCTGTGGCACACTTTGAGAAGCACTAGCAGAGTGGGTGAGGGCACAGATTTGGATTCAAAGTACCTGTTTCAAATCTTAGCTCTGCCAACTTTTTAGTTATGAGGTTTCTGCTAAGTTACTCAAACTCTCTAAAAGCCTGTTTCTTTCTCTAAATTCTTGCCTCATGAGGTTAATAAAAAGATTAAATGATTAAATGAGATAGTGCTTATAAAAGGAACACAAAAAGTACACAATAAAACCGAAAGAGCAGGGCTGGCGCCTGTGGCTTAAAGGAGTAGGGCACCTGCCCCATATGCCAGAAGTGGCAGGTTCAAACCCAGTCCTGGCCAAAAAAACTGCAAAAAAACAAAAAAAAAAAAAACCCCAAAACCCCAAACAAAACTATAAGAGCAGTTAAGAGTAATTATTCAGTAGTGCTAAAGGTAAAGAGAATTACCTACTCTGATACACACATTATCATTCTTGTTCTATCCACTAATTGATTTTAAAAGGCTATTTTCCTAGAACCCATGAAACCACACTTTAGAAAAAAAAAATTCCCATCTCAATCTTTTTAGCATTACAAACCAGTAAATAAGTCTCCAACAATTATTATAGTATTATATAAATTATATAATATGAAATGTGATTTTAAATCCTCACAATCTTATTTTCTTTCCCGTTGTCTTCAGTTGTAAATATCAATTGCTTATTAATTTCATCCATACTGATTAATGATCGTGTTTTGATGAAGTACTGAAAAGAGACAGCTTCCACATATTCTTGCAGTCCTGAAAAAACAACAAAGAAAATTCCTAAGAATAAACACTACATTAATAAAAATGGCATACTAAAAAACTTCAAATTGAACACCTAGTTAAACAGAAGTTTAACAGATGCCTACTATGATATTAGCACTGCCCCAGAAATGAAAAAAACAAAGGATAACCTGCGACAGACGGTGGGGACCAGCACCGGACATGGCAAACATTTCTGTGACAGCTCAAATAGATTGTTTCCTCTTTCTACTTCACAAGTCATTAGTCTTAAAAATTTACTTTTCTATACAAAAATATCAAAAAGCTTTTTTTTAATTTTTAAGAAAATAAGTACTAAGAATTTAAGAAAAGGATATTTCATAAATGACAGGCTTTTTTTTTTTTTTTTTTTTGAGACAGAGCCTCAAGCTGTCCCCCTGGGTAGAGTGCCGTGACATCACAGCTCACAGCAACCTCCAACTCCTGGGCTCAAGCGAGTCTCTTGCCTCTGCCTCCCAAGTAGCTGGGACCACAGGCG
>CAUYTI010070411.1:0-12459 GCA_963575145.1 Galago senegalensis
TTAGCGTTTAGCTACATAGGCAAATATTTTTCATGACTATGATTTGTGCACCAAATGTGTTATTAAATTTATAAATGAATGTAGCTTCATGTACTGCTGGTACTGTTTTCACAGTAAAGAAATATACTGTAAAAAACTAAAAAAAAAAAAAATAAAATAAAATAAAATATATATTGCTAATAGGATTTAATAAGCAATCAGTAATAGTTGTAAATTTAATTCTCTCTGAGCATATAAATTTCCCAAATACAGTTTTGTCCTGGGGAAAATGTTAAATAAAATTATTATACATTTAAAAAAATATTCTATAAGATAATTGTGTATCTTTACATATTGCATACATTTTAGTTTTTCTTTTAATTTTTTTTGTTCTTTTAATTGTAAATAATAAAAATTCATGTAAAACAAACTTGGCCTTAAAAATTTTGGAACAAACTGTTATAGACATAAAAAATTAGGAAATTACCATTTTTCTGGCTCTTTTGAAAAACGGAAAAAAGTAAACTTTTACAGAGTGAAGACCTGTACGAGGATGAAGAAAGATCTCACATGAACGACTAGGTCATGAAATATGTTTTCAATGTTTCATACAGGATATTTCTAGGAACCATATTTCACTCACGTCTGCCTAATTACCAGTGGATGCCCTCTGGCACTTTACAGTCAACCATTGTTCTAGGCCTCAGCATTTTTCTTGAGGTACATAAATAACCCCACTGATTAGTTCCACTGTCCCTTTCTCTCCTTTTATTCACTTCCATTATCAGTGCTCATGGAGGTTGGGTGGCAGGAAAGTTTGAGGCCATCACATTATTTCTGTATTCAAACTGCAGTTGTCGAGTAATTTCTCCACTATTTTATGATATTTCACTTGGTTTCATCTTCATATGCTTGCTTGGTGAAGAAACAGGAATTCTGAAGGTATAAACAAGCAATAATAATAGTTAAAGCTGTGTTTCCATTGTGTCTCTCCAATATTTGTTATCTTAATCTTAAGCAATTCATCTAATGTTTTTAAACTTCATGTCCTCATCTATCAAATATGGAATGATAGGAGTTATTTTGAAAATTAAATGAAATTATATGTTTAAAAGTGTTAACAAATTGCCTTATCCAAAGTAAGCAATAAATGAAGGCAAACAAAGCTATTTCTTTTATTTTTAAATAATTTTTTAATTGTAGAAATGGCATCTTACGTTGTCTAAGTTGGAGTTGAACTCCAGCCCTCCAAAAATCCTCCCACCTCAGCCTCCCAAAGTGCTGCAATTACAGGTGTGAGCCACCCTGCTCAGACAGTTTTTGAGTGCATGTGTGTGTGCATGCTTTATCTCATGCATCTAGGAGTAACTATCCTTCCAGACTGTTTTAGAGTTCTTAAACTCTGAATGCCACCTGTGCATCAAATCCTGTTATACCAATTGGAATATCGTGATGCCCATTAATTTATGGTCATAATCATTTATTAGAAATAAAAATTTTATAATTGAAAATTGTTTTAGAGAGAATCTAATATAAATTCCTTTTAAATGAATCTCTTTTATAAAATACCTTGATGAGTTTTCTACACTTTATTAGAATATTGTTAGTCCTAAACTAATGCTTTGTAAAAGCTTCAGATATTAAGGAGGAACAACTGAGGGAACAAATTATTATTAGCCAAGGAGGCTGAAATTAGAAAGCATAGTGACTATAAAAAATAGAGAGTAGTATAGGCATAATAATTATTCTGGAATTCTCTGTGATGAAGTTTTACAGTACTGCAACTGACATAACAAAAATTTGTATCACTTTGTTGGCTTGCATGAAATTTATGCTTTAAAAAAATTCTTCCATGTAAGTTACTCTGAGGCCAGATTTTGCTTGCATTATACTTAGGCTTCAGTTCTTGAGACCAACTGTAAAACTTTTTGCATCTGCCCATGTAATGCTTACTTGTGGTGGTTTCTATTCATTATTACAGGTTGTCAGGATGAATTTGAATCCTGTTTATGAAATCTAGCAACTAAGCTATCTTTCACAGCTTTCCACTGATCAGATAAGGACTACCCATTGCCATTATGTTGAAATGGAAACATTAACTAGCATTATTTACATACAATAACTGAAATTTCACTGAAACACGAATATAAGGAGAAAATGTCAAATGCTTTGTTACCATGAAGACATACTAATATCGGTATGAAAACCTCGCTTTACCATTTTAAATTTCAGAATTTTTTCTTTTAGAAAAGGAGTGATCTCTTCTTGCATAGAGCTTTATCTCAATGGTTCTTTCTTCATTCTCCCCACATGAGAGTTGCCTTTCCCAACCTGATTGGGGTTAGTTCTGATAATTGCTATGTGAATATTTAAAATTGGTTAACTTCTGAGGAATGAGGTATATCACTGGGAGTCTAATGAAGAAAGGTACTGTGAATCAAGTTTTATATTTCCAAAAGCAAAAGAGTAAAAGAGTATAAACTAAGGAGTTTTCTGTTACAAAATTCTAGTGATTTTATTTTGGTTTTACATATTTTTAAGCTCAATTGGCATTTATCTCAAAATTATCATATATGAGCATCATTCATTTTTAACATATTTCTATACCTCTCATATCTTCATCATTTCATGAATGTTACATGTACTAATATTAATTAATTAATTGGTATTTTATTTGATTAGCCTATGAAGACCTGAATTTATTTGGAATGATTAGTTAGTGGTGTTACTATTGTTTTTCCACAAACCTGCTCAGGGAGAATAAAAGGCTTAAAAATTTTGTTCAGTTGTTTGCTCTCTTATTCTCCTTTGTTTTGATAAATAAATGCAAAACAAAGTGATCTTTGAAAACTTTGGAATTTTCTCTATACTGTAGTTGTATTATATCATCTTTCCTGAAGTAATATTCTAATAGTGTTTAAAGCATCCTGTTTGCTCCCCATAGTGACTTTCAGAAAGTTCAGTTCATTCTGGGGCTTTAGTTTTCTTAGTGCTAGTCTTAAAATTTTTTTTCTCTGTATTTTCCATTGACTGTGTGTACTTCCTATCTTTATTTACACATATTCTCATTAGTCCTTGTGGGTTTTCTTTTTCTATTTAAATGTCTCTTGTAGGCATTGTACTTTGTTTTCTTGAATTCTCTGATTATGAAATTGTTCATTTTACCTATCTGTTAAAAAAAATAAAGCTTTCCAACCTGTAGAGCACTAACATTTCTTTTTCTAATTAAAAAGTTATTTATACATTCATTTGTCTTTAAGATTCCCATAATTGTATTGAGGCCACCAGTTCTCCTCATTTAACATTTCTCTAACATAGGTAAAAATTTTAGCCAGGTAAACCAGGAAAGTCCTGGATTTTCACAGATTAATAGGATACTTCTAAAAAAAGTCCTGATATTTTATGTCTTTTTGGATTTCTTTCTTTTCTGTTCATATCAGGAGTAGAATTGTCCACATTCTTCTCTTGTAATCTTGTCACTACTGTTTCTACATTTAGTATTATCTGAATTTTTTATGTGTTTGTAGTCAGTTTATAATATTTCTTTACTGACATAAAATTATAAACATAGAATTATGTTTAGTAGTTAGAATTTAGTGATATGATAACCCTTTGGTTAACTTGTCATGTCCTCTCTTCTGCTTCCCATCATTCATCACTGGTACAAATCAGGGTGTGCTTGTTAGGCACAGAATATGACCATGTTTTGGCATTAGAAAATCTTCACTGAATTTGTGATGGAGAAAAGAGAGATCACTTATGTTCACTTTTATTTATGTTCATATTTTATGACAGTGTCTTAGAAAGTCTACTTATTTTTGATTATGTAATGCCTCATATAATAATAAACCATCACACACACTATTTGGGACTTTGATAGTGTGATAGTGATAAGACTTTCTATGATAAGAAGGATCATCTTACCCCAACAATTTTTCTTACAGGGTCATATGAGGGGCTGTTTTGATGATGAAATGGAAAATGATCTGAAAATGGGATCAAAAACTTAAGTTTACACTCTTGCCATACCACCTTTGAAATACATGAGCTTAGACTTCCTTTGAAGTGAAAATAATGATATTTGTCCCTTAAATTTCTTGGGAGGATTAAGTGAGATCATGTATACAAAGTGCTATGCCAGCGGTAAACTTATTACTGCAGTTGAGCAGTGGGTTATGAAGGTTTCCGTTTTCACTTGCACATCTCTATTCAGGAACATCCAGCCTAATGCAAGTTACATTAAGGCATGCAAACAGAAGCCATCCTTTCCTCCCTTTATGCCTTTTTTACTTCCTTCTACCTCTTCAGAGAAGGTAGATGTATTAAATCATTATGTTTTGTTAAGTAAAGTAAACCAAGCTATAGGCAAGTTCTATAAAACTTTTAAAAATCAGCAGACCATATGAAATACTTTTATTGCATTTAATTTTCTTCGAAACTATCTGTAAGTTTCTGATAATTTATAAATAGATTATATGACACAAGGCATACCTTCTATAAAAAACTCCTACCAGCTGGATTTACTTCTGAAAACATACTTAGTTTAATTTAAAATGAGAAAATTGTTCCTGATTAAATGCATAGGATTTTTTAAGACAAGGTGAGATGGAAGAAACAAAAATGTTTGCAACTGGAAAATTAGTGAAAATTTATTATTTTCTCATTTCCCAATGCTATAATAGCAGTGTTCTTTTCCTCTTTTAAATTGTCCTAAAACTTAAAGGAGGATTTGTTCCTCCTCCTATCTATAAAAATCTCTTCCAATGTTTTGATTTGGCATAATAGATGATTTGAGGGCCTTACTTTTTTTTTAAGTATATCTAAAAACATTACAAAATGGGAAATTATATTCTGAAAGTCCTATATATGCTCTTATGATGTATTTGTTATTTAACTGATGACTAAAATAAAAATTCTGCTAGTGATTCAACAATTGTATTTCAATGCCAGTAAATGTATTTGCTTCAAGAAACAATTCCTTGTCCAAGAATTCTTAATATATTAAGATATATACGTGATTTGATAGTCTCTTCACTTATTTTTAAATTACATAATCAAAATTATAGATTACTTTTCTTTTCTTTTTTTTATTAGATCATAGCTGTGTACATTGATACTGTCATGGGGTACAGTGTGCTATTTTTATATACAATTTGAAATAATTTCTTCAAACTGGTTAACATAGCCTTGATGTCATTTTCTTAGTTATTGTGGCAAGACATTTATATTCTTCATTTAAAAAGATTCACATGTACCCTTAAAAGATGAACCATAGACGTGATCCCACCAATTACCTTTCCTCCACCCCTTTGCTCCTCTCCCTTCTCCTCCCTCTCCCCTTCTCCAGTATTCTTGGGCCATAATTGGGTTATAGTTTTCATAGGAATAAGAGATCACTTCTGAGGTTTGTCTTATAGGGGTACCAGTGAATCTTTCTAAGAGTAGAATGTGAACGTTTTGAAGCAATAACTGAGAAAATGACATGAAGGCTGTGTTGACCAGTTTGACGGAAGTATTTCAGATTGCATGTGAAAACCCCACACTGTACCCCAGAATTGCATTAATGTACATAGACCATTCAATTAAAAAAAAATAGTAATGCAAAGAAAGTAACATTCACAGGGTCAAATAAGAGTATGACTATAATACAGTGCTTTCACCCTGAGGTTCAGTATAGAGTCATCAGTTAACTTATTTTTTTTCCAAAGTCTCAAAAAATAGACAACTAATATTTATAAATAAAAGTAAAAGATAATTTAAAAACAGATCATGCCGAATCTTATAAACAATAGAAAAAGAGGAAATACTTCAAAATGATTCTGCTTAATCTGGATACACATGATAGGAAAATTAGAAAAAATCGGGTGGTGCCTGTGGCTCAGTGAGAAGGGCGCCAGCCCCATATACCCAGGGTGGCGGGTTCAAACCCAGCCCTGGCCAAACTGCAACAACAACAAAAAAATAGCTGGGTGTTGTGGTGGGTGCCTGTAGTCCCAGCTGCTCTGAGGCTGAGGCAAGAAAATTGCCTAAGCCCAGGAGTTGGAGGTTGTTGTGAGCAGTGTGACGCCACAGCACTCTACCGAGGGCGAAAAAGTAAGACTATCTCTGCAAAAGGGAAATTAGAAACAATATATTGGCTCAGCACCTGTGGCTCAAGTGGCTAAGGCGCCAGCCATATACACCCAAGGTGGCAGGTTCGAATCCAGCCCGGGCCAGCCAAACAACAATGACAGCTGCAACAAAAATATAGCTGGGCATTGTGGCGGGCGCCTGTGGTCCCAGCTACTTGGGAGGCAGAGGCAGGAGACTCTCTTGAGCCCAGGAGTTGGAGGTTGCTGTGAGCTGAGATGCCACAGCACTCTACCCAGGGGGACAGCTTGAGGCTCTGTCTCAAAAAAAGAAAAAATATATTATTATAAAGTGGAAATTGCAAACATAATTCAGTTTTAAATGAGAATGCAGTATCATGTATTCTAAACAACATATTAACAAGTTGAAGTAAAAATTAATGTTTAAGTGATGTACTTCAGTCAAAATCTAATCCAGTTTATGTGAGAATTAGTCACTATTTTTTTTTGTCCTTACTCTCCCCCATTCCTTTTCTGTCTGCTCACCCCTTTCCGTAGGCCCCACCATGTCATTGTCACTAATTGTCCTCGAATCAAAGTTGAATACATAGGATTCATACTTTTCCATTCCTGGTAATGCTTCACTAAGGATAATGTGTCCCACCTCCATCTAGGTTAGTACAAATGCTGCAAAATCTCCTTTTTTTTTGAGACAGAGCCTCAAGCTATTTTGCCCTGGGTGAAGTGCTGTGACATCACAGCTCACCGCAACCTCCAACTCCTGGGCTCAAACGAGTCTCCTGCCTCTGCCTCCCAAGTAGCTGGGACTACAAGTGCCTGCCACAATGCCCGGCTATTTTTTGGTTGCAGCTGTTATTGTTTGGCGGGCCCGGGCTGGATTCGAACCTGCCAGCTTAGGTGTATGTAGCTGGTGCCTTAGCCACTTGAGCCACAGGGGACAAGCTAAAATCTCCATTTCAGCTGGGACTAGAGCTGAATAATATTCCATAGTATACATATACCACAGCTTACCAATCCGTTTGTAGACCCTGTCTTTAATTAATTAATTATTTAGGTGTTTTTTTTTGGGGGGGGGACAGATCCTTACTCTTTCACCCTGTGTAGAGTGCTATGGAGTTATAGCTCATAGCAATTTCAGACTCTTGGGTTCAAGTGATCCTCTTGCCTCTGCCTCCTCAGTAGCTGGGACTATGGGTGTCCATCTGCCACAATGCCCAGCTCATTTTGTGATTTTTTAGTAGAGACAGAATCTCTTTTGCTTAGGCCAGTTTTGAACTTCTCAGCTCATGCAATCTACCCACCTCAGCCTCCCAAAGTGCTAGAATTATAGGTGTGACCACCACAACTGGCCGAGATCTTGTCTTTAAAACATTTTTTTTTAAATAGCCAGCACCTAGCTATAACTTTTTTTCTTAGGATTTTATTTACCTTCTTGGAGGCTTTCTATTTTCTTTTTTTTTTTTTTTTTTTTGAGACAAGAGTCTCAGTCTGTCACCTGGGCTGGTGTGGCACCAGTGTAGCTCACAGCAACCTCAAACTCATGCGTTCAAGCAATCCTCCTGCCTCACCCTCCTAAGTAGCTGGGATTACAGGTCCCCCCCAACAATGCCCAGCTAATATTTGTCTATTTTTACTAGAGATATGTCTGGCTGTTGCTCAGGCTGCTCTTGAACTCTGGAGCTC
The DNA here is from genome assembly GCA_963575145.1 of Galago senegalensis. Classification (NCBI taxonomy): domain Eukaryota; kingdom Metazoa; phylum Chordata; class Mammalia; order Primates; family Galagidae; genus Galago; species Galago senegalensis. The sequence goes on from CAUYTI010070411.1 coordinate 7,752, forward strand.
AAGCAATCCACCTGCCTTGGCCTTCCAGAGTGCTGGGATTATTGGCATGAACCACCTTGACAGGTCATAAGGCAGTTCTTTTCTTTCTCCTTTTTTTTTTTTTTTTTTTTATTGAGACAGAGTCTCAAGCTGTCACCTTGGGGTAGAGTGCTATGGCATGATGGCTTACAGCAACCTCCAACTCTTGGGCTCAAGTGATCCTCTGGCCTCAGTTTTTTGGGTTTTTTTTCTTTCCAGTTTCTGGCCGGGGCTGGGTTTGAAACCACCACCTCTGGCATATGGGGCTGGCACCCTACCCTTTTGAGCCACAGGTTCTGCCCCAGATTTTGTATTTTTAGTAGAGACAGTGTCTTGCTTTTGCTCAGTCTGTCTCAAACTCAATGACCTCAAGCAGTCCACACGTCTCAGCCTCACAAAGTGCTGGGATTACAGGTGTGAGCCACTGCGCCCAGTCATTTCTCTTTCCTTCCCTCCCCTCCCCTTCCCTTCCCTCCCTTTCCCTTCCCTCCCCTCCCCTCCCCTCCCCTTCCCTTCCCTTCCCTTTCCTTCCCTCCCCTCCCCTCCCTCTTGCCCTGGGTAGAGTGCTGTGGTGCCACAGCTCACAGCAACCTCCAACTCCTGAGCTTAAGTGATTCTCTTGCCCCAGCCTCTCAAGTAACTCGAACTACAGGTGCCTGCCACAGCGCCCAGCTATTTTTTGGTTGTAGTTGTCATTGTTGTTTGGCAGGCCTGGGCTGGATTTGAACCCACCAGCTCTGGTGTATATGGCTGGTGCCTTAGCATCTTGAGCTATAGGTACCACCCAGTTATTTCTTTTCTGAGGCATCATCTCACTCTGTTACCCTGGGTAGAGTGCCATGACAAACTCTTGGGTTTTAGTAATTCTCTGCCTCAGCCTCTCCATTAGCTGGAACTATGGGCATGGGCCACAATGCCTAGGTAGTCTAGTTTTTCTAAAACTCTAGTTCCCTCTTACTCAGGCTGCTTTTCATCTCTTGAGTTCAGGCAATCCACTCCCTCTTGGTCTCCCAGAGTGCTAGGATTTACAGGTGTGAACTACCATGCCAGGCCAGAAGACAGGTTTTTTGATGAACTATTTGTAATTATAATTTTGTCCTTGGCATAAAATTGGCTGTTATAATTTTTAAAAACATTTTATTTATTTATTTATAGAATTTTACTTGTCACACTCAGTAGAGTGCTGGAACATCACAGCTCACAGCAACCTTAGACTCTTGGGCTCAAGCGATTCTCTTGCCTCAACCTCCCAAGTAGCTGGGACTGTCGGCATCAGCCACAACAGCTGGCCATTTGGAACTCCTGACCTTAGGTGATCCACCTGCTTCAGCCCTCCCAGAGTGTTGGAATTACTGGTGTGACCCACCGTGCCTGGGCCTTTTTTTTTTTTAAAGAGACTGTCTCAATCTCTCACTATGCTGGAGTGCATTAGTGTGATCATAGCTCACTACATCTCTGAACTCCTAGGCACAGGTGATCCTGCTGCCTTAGCCATCCAGATAGCTGGGACTACAGGAATAGGTGGAATTTACGAGTGAGAGCCACTAATTCTGGCTCTCCTGAAAACTGTCTGACAGGCTGGAAGGATACATACCAGAATTTTCTCTGGGCAGTAGTATATTGGTGATCTTTTCCCTTCATATTTATTGCTTTTTATTATTTATTATTATTTTTTTTTTTTGAGACAGCCTCAAGCTGTCACCCTAGGTAGAGTGCTATGGCATCACAGCTCATAGCAACCTCCAACTCCTGGGCTCAAAGAAGCAAGTCTCCTGCCTCTGCCTCCCAAGTAGCTGGGACTACAGGTGCCCGCCACAGTGCCCGGCCATTTTTTTGGTTGCAGCCATCATTGTTGTTTGGCAGGCCCAGGCTGGGGCTGGGGATTCGAACCCGCCACCTTAGGTGTATGTGGCTGGCGCCTTAGCCGCTTGAGCTACAGGCACCGAGCCAATGCCTGGCTTTTGTTGTTGTTGTTGTTGCAGCCATCATTATTGTTTGGCAGGCCTGGGCTAGATTCGAACCTGCCAACTTAGGTGTATGTGGCTGGCGCCTTAGCCACTTGAGCCACAGGCGCCGAGCCTGTTTTTTAATTTTTATAAAGAGGGCATGAATTTTATAAAAATGAGAATTTATTTTTATTTACTTTTTTAAATGAAAAACTATATTAACATAATACTTTCTTCCCTCAAGGAATGAGAAAACTTAAAGGGTACTGCGTGTTATTTCAGTATCTTGAATGAGTAAAAGCATTTTAATTCTTTAAATGTGACACAGCTGAGCTTTTCCCCACCTTATAAGAAATAGACTCATTTTCAGAGCAGCTTTCGGTTTGTAACATTTTGATTTTTCTTTTCTTCCACTTAGAAAATACAACAAACACGAAGAGGAACGTTGAGTTCTTCTTCAGTGATTGTGTTGAGATCTGATGGATCTAACTTAATTGGCTTTAATATGCCATGTTGGGTTGTGTTTGTAGGTGCAGAGTGTGGCCTTAGGAAGAACTGTTCACTTTCTTTGTGATCTCTAGCACCTCTTTTTACAGCTATGACAAAATGGAGTTTAATAATTTTACTTTTTCCCTCAAGTTCAGACTTCATTGATGTCAGGGGAAATGTGTTTAGTTTGGGGATTACACAAAATGTAATTTTTTTGGTTCCAGTACCATTTAATTTTATGGTTATACTTTAATTTTGAAAGGTCAGTAGTTCCATTTACATAATATTATTATTCTTCATCAGGAGAATCATTAAATTAGAAACTGTCACCACTTTCTCATTGTTCTTTTACATTTTTGTTTCTGCGAGGTTGAAGTAAGCTCTTACAAGAGACTGTGGGAATACGTGTGATATTTGGTGATAATGTGGGGTATCACTAATACCCCACCAATAATCTACTTGAGTAGACTCTTTTTTAACCCGATATTATTTGGACATCTGTTAAGTTTTTGCTAGTTTTCTGTTTTGTACAGATAATTTACTATTGGCTTTTTCCAGTTTCTTTGTGCTTCTAGTTTTTGTGTGTGGGAAATTTTTTTTTGCTCCAGTCCCCTTTCCCCACACTGCAGTCACATAGTTTGAAAGACTTGCCTGATTCTGAGTGCCATCTTAGCAGTAGTCTTCTGGGGATGGGGGCGGGGGTGGTGGTGGTGAAGGGAAGTCAGGGTGGTGGTGGTAGCTTGAAAATGCATAACTATTTGACATGTATCAACTAAGCTAGTGATTACTGCATGAAGTAGTACTGCTTTGTTGTGGTCAGTTTATGCCTTACCGCAGACTTTAAACCAGGGTATTGCACTGGAAGCTGTTTTTGATGGCAAGAGGAGGAAGTATCACATTTTGTATTTTGGAATGTTCTTTAGCCCCTCTGCTCATGGTTCAATTCCTATTTAATCATTTAGTGTACAGTCAACGTTTTCCATGAAGGGTTTCCTGTCATACTGGTACCAAATTATAGGATATAATTTAGTATTTCATTAGTAATATTTTTCTTTTTTTCAGCAAGATTTTAAGCCTTTGGAGGATGAAAACTGCCTCATTGCTTAATATATTGCATATTCTTTTGGGGGAGGGGTAGTTCAGGGATATAATCTCTATCCTAATCATGCCTGTGATCTCTCTCTTTTTTTTTTTTTTTTGAAACAGAGTCTCACTTTGTCACCCTTGGTAGAGTGCTGTGGCACATAGCTCGCAGCAACCTCAAACTCTTGGGCTGAAGAGATCTCTTGCCCTAGCTTCCCAAGTAGCTGGGACTATAGGCGCCTGCCACAGTGACTGGCTAGATTTAGAAACAAGGATCTCACTCTATCTCAGGCTGGTCTGGAATTCCTGAGCTCAGGCAGTCCCAGAGTGCTCAGATTACAGGCATGAGCTACCATGCCCAACCAATCTCACTGTTTTTGTTGGACTAGGAGTAGATACCTGGTCCAAGCTGGACAAATTTGTTTTTCCTAGGAAGTTGATGTTGGAATTGGGAGTCACATCTTTAGGGAACTAACAGGTCATCCCAATTCACAAAATTCCCAACATAAAAACTCAGATGCTGGCATGTAGCCAAGTTTAGGCTCCTACATGTGGAGATCACAGGTATAATAATTAGGATAGAGATTATGTGCCTGTGGAAGGCCAGTCTTTAGAGAGGGAGATGGAAACTCATCCAGAAAGAAGAATATAGATAAGAAATGGCACCTCTGGAGAGAAGCCTGGATGCCTAAAGTCTTTCCAGGTGTGGTCCTGTTTGAGGTTCCTTGAGATGGACATCTGCATTCAGGGTTGATGATAGCCCAAGCCTGGTCTCTAACTCCTGAGCTCAGGCAATCCATTGGCCTCAGCCTCCCAAAGTGCTGGGATCAGAGGCATGAGCCACCACACCCAGCTTGCCCAAGAAAACTTTGATTAAAACTTAGGACAGGCTCGGCGCCTGTAGCTCAACCGGCTAAGGCGCCAGCCATGTACACCTAAGGTGGCGGGTTCAAATCCCCAGCCTGGACCCACCAAACAACAATGATGGCTGCAACCAAAAAATAGCTGGGCGTTGTGGCGGGCGCCTGTGGTCCCAGCTACTTGGGAGGCGGAGGCAAGAGACTCGCTTGAGCCCAGGAGTTGGAGGTTGCTGTGAGCTGTGATGCCACAGTACTCTACCCAGGGGGACAGCTTGAGGCTCTGTCTCAAAAAAAAAACTTAGGACAGAGCTC
>CAUYTI010070413.1:0-11775 GCA_963575145.1 Galago senegalensis
CGAATTTCAGTTTTTACAAATAATTGGTTCAGGGAACTAAGGTTCTGAGGGGCAAACAGTTATTATACATGAAGGACTATTACATGCTCCATTTTTCTGTAAATATACCAGATGGATTAAGAAACATTGTCACAGGAACAAAAAAAATGTTTTAAGCCATAGATCACTGCACATGTACTTACAAAACCCCACAAACATGCATTTCTCCTTTATTTGGAGGACTTAAATAGATGTTGGAACATTAAGGCAATGACAGTTCTAAAACATAATGAAATTCTAAGTTAAGGCTGTATGTTTGAAACCCATATTCATAGGCAACTGTGACCAAAGCAAACTTTTATCTACTAGGTTGAATTCATCTGCCATGGATGTGTTATTTATTAATTACCAATACTTCTTTTGTATCTGATACATGGGATAGAAATTAGTAGCAAAACCATCAATTTACTTTAATGAATCACTAGTCTCCTTAGGTTTTATTTTAAGGAGTTAGCCTTCAGTAGCACAAGTGTGTGCCTGTGTTTTTTTTCTTTTTTTTTTTGTAAACTTCAGAGAACATACAGGCTGCTCTGATCCTTACGTGCCTGAAAGTTGGCCAACTATTAAGAATTCAGGATTTCCCCAATACAGAAAGCCCCCAAAGCATAGTTGATTGTACTCCCATCTCAAAACACAGTAAATGTTCTTGATCATTGAAACAGTAAGTTCACCTCTGTTTTCTTTGAAGACGACTGGTCCTCTTTTAAAGAATAAAGACACAAAATGCAGAAATCCATATTTTATACGGACGTGTCATTCCGATTGCGAGCCTCAAGCCACAAATATCCTTGCTACACCAATGTCTTCTCTTACTGAAGGGAAAGACTGAGTGAGTGGTAGATGGAAGAAAAGGAATTTAAAACAATTTAAAATAATTAAAGATTACACTGTTGCCCTTGATATCAAGCTTCGTAGAAAAATTTTCGTGTAGTCTGCTCTCCCTCCTCTACGTGAGCTCTTATTGATACCAGTGTCGGTGTATATAGTACTTTCCTCATAAGAAGTTTATTGCTGTAAAATTATTGCCTCTAGAAAGAGCAGCAAGCACAGTGTAAATAATGATCCTGCTAAATAACAGTAAGTTGTGCAAACCACGGAAACGCAGGGTTGCCCATGAGTTCATCCTGGGTGTGCTTTCCACAGTAGGCCAGAGTGCAGCTGTGGAGCTGCTTCCCGAAGTGCACCACAGACTGGCTCTGAGTGTCATAACTCTCAGTGTTAAAAGTGAGAAAAGGACATTCCCCCTAGATTTCAGCACTTTGCATTTTTCTACTTTGTATCTTTCATTCTAACATTTCATCACTATGAATACAAATACATGTAAAGTCTTTTGAGTCCTCTTGGGAAATCATCGAACCTGGGGCTGGCCTTGGGGATTCCTGATCATGTGCACACACACACACATACACACACTTTTTATGTGATTAAGATATTGAACAACATAAATCAATAACTTAAGTAGTTTATAGAGAGGACCCACTCCCTGTCAGTTTTGGGAAAAACGTTTTAGCAACTCTAAGTGTGTTTATAAATATACCATAATAATTATATATATATATATATATATATTTTTTTTTTTTTTGAGACAAAGCCTCAAGCTATCACCTTTGGTAGAGTGCTTTGGCATCACAGCTCACAGCAACCTCCAACTTCTGGGCTCAAGCGAGTCTCCTGCCTCAGCCTCCCAAGTAGCTGGGACTACAGGCGCCCGCCACAACACCCGGCCATTTTTTGGTTGCAGCCATCATTGTTGTTTGACAGGCCTGGGCTGGATTCGAACCCACCAGCTCAGGTGTATGTGGCTGGCGCCTTAGCCACTTGAACCACAGGCACCAACCAATAATTATATTTTAATATGAGAAAACAATAGTAACATTGTCAAATTTATTTTAATTTTTAAAGTTTCAAAAAGTTATATAGATATATAGTGTTAAATATTTAGAATTTTTGAGGTCCTCAGGTTAAATTTGAGGAATCTGTTTTTATTTCTGATATAGTATTTGCTTAGTAATAATCAGAGCTAATTCTAACTATGGTATTGGAAGTTTGGGGTAAATAAAACTAAATAAGAATATTTTGCATAAGGATATAAAATATGAAATCAAAACCAAGAAAAAGAGAAGAAATTTAAGAAAGTATCTTTCTAATTAACAAAAATTTTAGCCCTATAACATAAAGGGTTGAGGGATTACTGATATTTAAGGCACGGGAGAAGAGAGAATAAACTCAAACTCAAAGTTACATTTAAGAATATGTTTCACAATTTACAACATAACGTCAGAGATAGAAAATACAAAATAGTAGATACTCTAGTTAAATTTTTAGAAACGTTAAAATGTAATTTGAAAATTTAATGCTATTTTCCACATTTAAATGCCATAGGGGATAGAATGAGGCCTAATATGTAATAAATCAGAGTCTGAAAAATAATAGAATAGACAGAACGTAAAAGAGGCAGCATTTGAAAGAACAAGTTTCCAATAATGATAAAAGATTTTAATTTACAGTTTTAGAGAGCACAATTAGCACGGAGCAATCAATTGCTATCCACATAATAATAAAACTACAGAAGGACCAGGACAAAAATCTGAAGCGTCTAGAACACACAGATGTGCTATATGTCCTGTTTGGTCTCTGATGACATTGTGGCTGAAAGACCACCGGGATCTTCTAGGTCCTTAACATGGCCTGTCATCAGAGACCAAATTTCACAGAGAAAATCTTTTTATTAAAAGGGGTGGGTCAGAGAAAGATGAGGCTTTTTTCTTCCTTTAGTGCATAAAAAATAACAACCTTGAAATCAGAAAGCAGAAGTTTCCCCCCCTGCGGGAGTAACCAACTTGTTGAACAAACCTAACCTCAGGCAAAAGAAGGATGGGAGAAGTTAAGGTGCTCTAAGCTCTTAAATAGAGACAGATTCAGAGTTTTGTCCTATGTGTGAATATTACACATTTAGGAGTAATCAATAAACATGAGGAGCTAGTATGTAAATATCTCCCGACAAGATAACATATTTTTGCCATGCCTCTAATATTTGTTGAGTTCAACAAATTCAACAAAATCACTGCGCTATTTGTTCTAAGTGAGGGTTTTCTGTACACACACTATCAATGAATCTTTTTCTTAAATTCATTCTCAATCTTTTCTTTTTAATTGGCATTTTAAGGCCATTTACAGTTGGTGAAATTATGAATATGTTGGTGTGTAAGTCTAGGAGTTGGTCTTTAAGATTTATTTTATTTGTTCTTTCCATGTTTGTTTTGTTTTCTGCTTTCCTCTAAGTCCCTAGCACCTTACACGGTGCGTATTTGTCAGAGAGACCACTCACTCCTCTTAGTTCTCTAAGTCCCTGGCACCTTACACGGTGCCGTATTTGTCAGAGAGACCACTCACTCCTCTTAATTCTCTAAGTCCCTGGTATCCTACACGGTGCCGTATTTCTCAGAGAGACCACTCACTCCTCTTAATTCTGTACTTTACATTTTTGACTGACTCAGTTAATTTGAAACCCTTTTCACCAAGTTCTGAAACTTTTTCTTCAGCTTCATATCGTCTGGGGTTAAAACTTTCATTTTGAAATTCCCTCAATGACTTTCTCCTTTCTTTAAGTTCTGTTAATATCTTTTATTTGTCTCCTCTGTAAATGTTTTATTTATTTTGTTAATTTTTTTTTGGGGGGGGTGGATTTCTTTGCGTTGATTTTTAACTTTCTCATCAATCGCATTGCTCTTACTTCCCATTCATATTCTGCATTCAGTGTCAGACATTCCGATGAGTTCCTGCTGGAGTCCGCTGCTGGAGAACTCTTGTGATCCTTTATAGGTATCAAAACACCTGTTTTTCCATTTTGTTAGAGCTCTCATGCTGATTTCTTCTCCCTAAAACCTCTTCTCTCAGCTCAAGATGTGTCTGTGACACTTATTCGCCTCTGTGGGGAACATTCTGCTCCGGGATGGGAGGAGGAGGTCCCAGAATGACAGGTTTGAGTCCGGCTTCACCTGCTCAGTAGGAGAGGCGCATGTGCGCTGCATAGGAGCCGTCCCCACCGCCGCTGTCCCTGTTGCTCCCTGGCAGTCACAGGTGGTGGACACGATGCACAGGGAGCCAGCTGCCTGCCCAGGTCCGGCGGTGGCAGCGTTTGTCAGCCCATGGTGGCCTGGGCCTTGCCCTGCCCAGGTCTGCTGGAGGCTGAGGGAGCCAGAGTGTGGCAGCCCAAACACTCGACCCCCTGAAAGTGGTGGGGTGCCCAGTACTCATTCACCCGATAAATAAGAGTTCCTGGCCTGCAGGTTCCCTCCCCTGCCCGCAAGGGGAGATGGAACGGGGACAGCAATGGTCTGACCTGCCTAGACACAGCACCCTGGACGGAATCTCAAAATGGCATCAGTGACAGTGCCTGCTTCATGAGTCCACAGAACCTCACTCGGCCTTCTCTGCAGAGCACCCCTCCTTCGCAGTCTCCAGTCGCTCCCTGCGTGGTTCCGTCCCCTGCTGCAGTGGAGGGGCCCTCACGCAGCGGGGATGGCCAAGTCCACTGGGTGAGTGAGGAGCCCCCGATTCTCGCTTTGTCCTCACACGCAGTCCTGCAGAGCTGGTCGCCCCACTTCGCGCTCTTACACTTTGGAGCCTCCTGTCTCCTCTCCCAGCTCATCATGTTCTCTCTCTTAGATGACCAGTGGGAAGGTGAACCCACCCATCACAGTCAGTTCTGCCTGTAACAGCAGCTTGTGTGGGGTTTACCTAGTTCACCCTTTTGGCACCCTCTCCAAGAATATTTCTTTTATTATTATTTGCAAGATCTCTGGCTTTTAAGGAGTTCAAGATTCTAAGAGAATTGAACTTTCCTGGAAGGTATACACAGAAAGAGCTCTGTGGATAGAGCGTATCAGCGCCCCTCTTCCCTGCAGTGGTTGTCTTAGTCGATTCTGGCTACTGTAACAGAATACCACCAACTGGGGAATTTTAAGAGGAGAGAAATCGATTCTCTGGCAATTGCAGTTGCTGGGAAGTTCAAATCAAGGCACCATCATCTGATGAAAGCTTTCTTACCAAATGCTCAGGGCAAGGCAGAGACGTGTGCTGAGTTCCCACATGGCCCAAAAGGAAAACAGAATAAGCCCACTCTGCGAGCCATTTTATTTTATTAAGTCATATACACACAGATCAGGAATACATTTATGCATATGTAGGGTACAATGTGTTGATTTTTTTATATAATTCGACCTGCTTACAGCAAACTAATTAATATAGCTTTCACCTCATTTACTTAATTAGTGTATTAAGACACTTACGTTCTACACTTGATAGATTTGACTTGTACCCTTCCAATACTCTCCATAGAGTAAACGGTCCCTCTGTTGACCCTCCCTCTATCCAACCTCCCCCCTTCCCTCCCTTCCCACTCCATTTTTCTCCTTCATCCTGGGCTGTAGTCGTGTTCTATCTGTCATAAGAAAGTGTGAGCAAATACAAGTTGGTTTCCTATAAGTAGTCTCATTAATCCATTCATGAAGGCAGAGACTTCATGACCTAAAAACGGTCCATCAGGCCTCACCTCCCAACATCTTTGCTTTGGGTATTGTTTCAACATGAGTGTTGGATGGGACAAAAATATTCAAAGCACAATGGTGACCAAGATAATTGGCACTGAGGACACAAAGCTACGATTTTCCTCTTTAATTTGTATTTGTAAGATAAGAACTTGTTCCATTCTTCAACACAAGTACTACGATGCATGAAAATATTTTCATAGACATAGTTGAAGATAAAAAACCCAAGATCAAATCAAATATTTTTTTTCTGTTTCCCTTTTTAAATTTATATAATAGAGATAGAGAATAGCATTAGTCTGCCATACTTTTCCAGTGATACATTTCAATTATTTTCTCTGAAACGATTTTAAGTCTAGTTCCTCATAAACGAAAGAAGCAAATAACAAACACCCAGACTCCCCTCGGAGTGGTCTCTGGAAGTTTCAGCACCCACTACCCAGATGTCCCTTTCCACACACAGTGGAAGGATGCAAAACTTGGCTACAAATTTACAGAAACCAGAACAAAAAGGAAAATGTAATAATAGACATTCCTATTAGAAAAATAAAAGTCTTCAGGAAAGCAAAATTTTAATAGGGTCTTGTCATAAATAAAATAATCTACTGTCACTTGGGAACATTTTCTCATGTTGCTTATAAGCAATGCCTTTGGAAATAAAGTTTTACTAAGTCAAAAAGTAATTTCTTACTTTCATTTCTTGCAATAACCAAAGAAAGTCAGGACATCATCATTAGCTGTAATTTCTGTAAAGTGATTCTGGGAAAATCTATATTAGTGTTTAGAAATGCAACTTAATCAAAGAATAAGCCTTAGAATATAAAAATATAGGGGGACACGTCACCCCATTTACACAACCGTCTCTAAAAATAACTCCTCTCCTGAGCGTTTGATAGGTCTTGGAGTACAGACAACTTGAGTTTATATTTTCTGACAAGTATTGTGAAGTGCTTTTTTTTCCTTTGGTAAGTTAGGATAAAATTACGTGCTATATAAAGAAGACAAATGTGTAGAAGATTTGACACATTTTTACATAAAAGCTGAAAATGTGTGGAGAGCAGGAGAAACAGGAGTTAAAACTGTACACTGAAGTCTGCAACATATGGGGGTGTTTTCTGGGCTCAGACTTTGGCAAGTAATCAGTAGCAGTTTTACCTTCTTTGAAATTCCAATTAAAATGTTTATAAGAACTGAGAAGAAAGTGAAAAAAAAGTGCTATGGTACTAGCAAGGAAGAAAGATAGCAAGACAGAATTTATCCAGAAGAGCAGCTCTAACAGCCATTGATGTAGTTCTAGAAAAAATATATACGAGACAAAGATCATCCTTTATTAATAAATATTATAGTCTTCAGTGAAATATATAATGGTTCTGGACTTCACACACTGAATAGCACTATAGTAGCTTTTGGCAGACCAAGTATACAGAAACAAACAAATCAGTTAAGCATTGCTTCCAAAGATTCAAATAAAAATCTGAATGAAAAGAAGCAGACATGGCTTATGCCGTATTTTCAGACAGCTCAACGGTGATGTATTAGGTTTGTATTATCTTTGGAGGATTAGAGTCCAGAGGGAGATACAATCTCTCAATGGTGAAAGGCCTTCTTAGAAGCTCTAACTAGAGTGTATGGAAATTCCACAGATCAATTGACATTTAAGGAACAATCACACTGTACTATATAGAATGGGTAAGAGAACAGAGGCTGAAAGGCAGAATCAAAAGGCCTCTGTTACAGTTTTAATGGAAGATGGAGGCTCATACTGGGCTATAGAAGATTTGAAAAATATTGTGATGAAATGGTTACATCACAGTTGTTCACGGGCTACACGAAACTTGGAGGTAAAATCCTGTAAGTCAGTGAGAAATGTAAATGTGATTTCTGTTCCTTTTCCATGTTTTCTATGACGAATGACATAATAAAAGGTCTGTGTGTTATGATCAGCCACAACCAACCTCAGTTCTTAATTCACATAGATTCATTTTCCCCAGATCCTGAAATATCTATGTCTGATGGTCTTTCCTGTTACAAGTTGCGCATGAATGAGAAGTTGATCTGACCAAAAGAGTTTTCAAATTCTAGTTCATGTTGCTCTTGGAAAAATCACATTATAAAAGAAGAGAAGCGTCTCCTGTGCTTGTCGCAACTCATTTTCACTAACTATTCTGAAGATAATGCCTCACAAAGATCAAGGTCTTTGAAATATTTCATGAGTTTAACATCAGAAGAAACCAAAAAAATGTTTTTAAATACATGATTATATGTTAACTCTCTATTTAAGTTTGAGGAACTGCCAGATCGTTCCCAAAATGATCACATCCTCTTAATTCCCACCAATGATGTATGACCCTTGTCACTGATGTCACCAAATTCTTATCAGTACTTGTTCTTAGATGACTTTCTAATTATAACTATTTTAATGGGTATGGTGTAGTACTCCTCTGGAGTTCAGATTTGCATTTTCCAGATGACGAATGATATCAGCCACCTTTTCATGTGCTTGTTGTCCATTTGTATATCTCTTTTGGGAAGGTGCCTCTTGAGATTCTTTGCCCATTTTAAAATATGACTATTTTTATCTTTATATTTAGTTGGAAACACTGGTCATGTATTCTCCTTACAAACCTCTGACCAGACGTATTATTTGCAAATATTTTCTCCTACTGTGTGTGTGTCTTTTCACTTTCACTGTTTTCTTTTTTATTTTTATTCACTATGTTTTAATTTTTGTTGACAAATTACATCTGTATACATTAATGGAGTATAGAGTCATGATACAATGTATAAGGAGTCACCCAACTTCATGGAAAATAAACTATGCATGGATTTCAATACATTTTTGCAACAAAATAAACTTATACTAATGTGTTAGAAGAAATCTTAACAGAATCTAGTTTGAGGCAATAAGAACATCAAGACATCAGTTTTAAAAAATCTCTATCAGAGCAATATGAATTCCACTAAAACTGAAGCAAGAACAAACATCAAATTTATGATGAAGCTTTACAGAAAAATGGTTAAAAAAGTTATATGGAGTAAAAATCTCAAATAAATCAGGCTTAGCACCCACTGTTCAGTGGTTAGGGCTCCAGCTACATACACAGAGCCTGGAGGGTTCAAACCCAATCCAGGCCTGCTAAAGAACAATGACAACAAATACAACAACAAAAAAAGCCAAGTGTTGTGGCAGGTGCCTGTGGTCCCACCTACTTTGGAGGCTGAGGCAAGAGAATCCCTTAAGCCCAAGAGTTTGAGGTTGCTGTGAGCTGTGATACCATAGCACTCTACCAAGGGTGACATAGTGGGACTCTGTCTAGAAAAAAAAAAAAACTCAAATAAATTAACATTTTACAAATAGGTAATTCATTTTAAGAAGTGATAAGATGATATTAAGGATGAAACTACAGCAGCAGACCTTCCTCATCAATTTATGAGCAAAAAAATCCATCTTATATCTGCCCCAGTTGAAGAGTACTGAGAACTAACAGCACAAAAGAAGCCAACATCATAGACATCTCAAATGATTCAATTAACTTCTAACTAAAAAATTAAAGTTGACAAAATTGTCCACTTGATGGTTGCCAAAACTTTTGTGCCCAGACCAACTTCAGACAAGAGCCACACATTCAGTGAAAATTATAAACAAGTGGGATCAATATCCTAAAGCATTTCTGCAAAGAATTTTAGCTGGAAATTAAACAGGACTTTACCAGTATAATCGTGAAGACAAAGCACATTCAAAACAGTGGCTACCAAGAGATGGAAGTGGTTCAGTCAAAGCAAAAGTGCACAGGTCAGGGCGACAGGTTTTTGAGATGCTCAGGGCATTTTGCTTGTTGACGTTCTGCCTCCTAAAGGCATGATAATATCTGTTTATTTTGAGAGTGTTTTAAGAAAGTTGTCAAAAGCTTTATCAGAGAAACACCCAAGAAAACTCCACCAGGATCCTTCTTCACCGTGGCAATGTTCCCACAAATTGCTCTGAGCAAACCAGGGCAATTTTGCAAGATATTCAATGATAAATTATTAGGCATCCACTTTATCGTTCTGATTTGGCTCCTTCTTACTAATTTTTGTTTCCTCATCTTAAAAAGTCTGCATAGGGTACACATTTTTCTTTAGTTAACAATGTAAAAAAGACTAACAACCTTGACATTGTTATAGGGAACTTCAGTTCTTTAGGGACGGACTATATGACTGATGTCATCACTTACAAAGTGTCTTTAACTTGATGGAGTTTATGCAGAGAAAAAAAAAATTTTATTGTTTAATTCCATTTCCCAATAACTTATAAAACACCTCTTTTATGTATGCTGTGTGGAATGTTTGAAGCAAACATGGAATGTGAAATGATTGAATCAAGCTAATTTATCTACCTGTATCCTCAAATATTTATCATTTATTTCTCTGGTCTAACTGAAATTTTATACCCTTTGAGCAACATCTCCCCATTTACTCCGTGCTCTAATGGTATTCTACACAATGACATATTATAAGGGAAAGGTTAATACGTACTACACCATGGATGGAACCTTGAAACAAATAAAGACCACATGCTACATGACTTCATGAAATGAAAGAGACAGAATAGGCAAGTCTTTGGTATCAAAATTAGCTTAGTGGTTGCTTTGGATTGGAAGATGGGGAATAGAAGGGTAAGAGATGAGGGGCATAGAGTTCATTCTAAGGTTGTGAAAATATTCTAACATTGATGCTGGTAATCATTGCACAGTCTGCACATGCCAAAAATCAACGACTGGTCCACTTTAAATGGGTGAATTATGTGATATATGAATTCTCTTTTTGTAAAATCATGATAAAACCAACAACAGATTGAGGTGACAACTATCTTGATTTTCCCTATGTGTTATGTGGCATAGAATCTTTAAATAAGGCAGTCACTTTGTATCTACGTGTGTGTACATACTTGCAGATGGTTATAAACAGATCTGCTGGACAGACACGCTCTGACAATTACATTCAAGGCACTCATTCTCAGACCATACAGTCAGGACTGCAGCCCACTTGTACTAGGAGTTGTCAACCTTTTGGGCATTATAGAAATTGATGAAAAACTATATGTTTAGAGATCTCCATAAAAATTACATTTAAGCACTTTTATGCATATCATTTATGACATTAGAAAATTATTTTTAACATAGACATAGAAAAATATAGCATGCACATTTTTATTTTCTTATAAAAATATGCTCCTGCTGCCTGAAGAAAACATATAAAATAAAGCAAAAAAAAAAAATCAAATTTCAATTCACCTAAGAAAGTGGTCTCAATTATATGAATTTTTGTTTTTTTATTAACATAATTATTAATAAAAAATTAAAATAGCATCTCATATAGCAGTCTTTTGAGTGGAATAAATACATAAATACCTTCAGAACATCGAAATGTTATGTTTTCATGAGAGCAAGTTTTAAAGTAATAAAGGAAACGGATGCATAGATGTTTTGCTTGTCTGGCTAATGGAATCCCTGAAAAACATTCATGGAATTTCTGTAGATGATTTTTTTTTTTAAAATAAGGAAGAAACTCTGGATTCAGGGCAAGGAATATCTTTCAAAAATTCCAAAATCAATGCTTCTTAAGTAGCACTTATCTAATAGAATCTTCTATGACCCACCTAAAAAGTAGCTCTCAACTCATTTATTGAGAACTCATTTATTGAGTTCCCCTCTCAATAAATTTTTTCTACAGCTCCTAGAACAGTGACCTTCAACCTGTGTGTCACAGCACACTTGTGTGCCCTTAGAGGATCTTAGGTGTGCCATGAAAATTTTTAAAGATCATTCATTAAATTATTTGCAAAAGAAGTTCAAAATACAGTAAGTATATTCTTTTTTTAACTCTTTTTTTTTTGATCAACATAATTTTAGTGCCCTGTGGAAGTTTAACTCTAAGTTAAAGTATGCCATGAGATTTAAAAAAAAAAAAGGTTGAAAAACACTGCCTAGAGTACCTAGTAATTGCTTCCTTTTCCTTGTTATTATCTACATACATCACATGGAGAACAATGGGTAAGGAGTTTGGTGTTTCTTTCTTTCTTTCTTTCTTTCTTTCTTTCTTTCTTTTTTTTTTTTTTTTTTTATAAATATCCTAAATCAGTACCCCAGCGTATAGTGCATTTAAAAAACATCAAAAAACAACCACCAAAACCATGGCACAATTTAGT
>CAUYTI010070414.1:0-24543 GCA_963575145.1 Galago senegalensis
TCTTCACGTGGGCCTCCCTGTCTCCTGAAGTCCAGAGAGGGCTGCCTCCTCCTCCCCTCCAGCACAGGGCTGGTGTCTGCTTCTGCCAACACTAGTGCCCAGAAGCCGCACCCCCCTGTGGTTTCCGGACACTCCACCTACACATTCTTGTAAACCATTCCTCTATTAAATACTCTACAAATGATCACATTTGGGTGTGTTATCTATTTCCTGCTGAGACACTCCCTTAAACAAGACCTAAGGAACTGGTCCCCAGTAATGTTAGATTTCCAAGAGTTCCTAAAATCCTCTCAAAAGTCCATTTTTGTCCGGATAACTACACCACACTTCTCCCTGCCAGTTTCACCCACAGTTTGTTCTGATCACACTATTTTCCTCTTTCTAAAAACATGGCAACACCTATACCTTATTGGTCTGAGTGTGGGTGTGGACAGTAAAATGCTGACATTAAAATGACCATTAAGCTCTGGCTTAATATCCTGGCCCTCTGCATGTCCCTGGGCTGGGGTTTCGCTGCCTTGTCATCCAAGTCCCATCAACCCTCTAGGCCACAAAGGGCACTGAGGCCATGGCTGGACCTCTCTAGGTAGCAATCACAGGGAGGGCAGGGCTGAGGGAAAATCAAAGTGGAGGTTAATCTTGGGAGCTTAGTAACCGGATGGGTGTAAAGGCCTTTAAGAAAATTTGAAGGGCAAGTTTGTAAAGTGCATCTGGTGGTATATTTATTTGTTTAAAAAATCCATAAGATAAAAGAGACAATTTTTGTTCTTTCCTTATTGGCACCATCTCTGTGGGGTAGTCAGACCACCCACAAGACACATGGCCAAGCCAGCCAGACTCAGGAGCCAAGAGTCCCAGGCCCTCTTCTCAGAACCAGCCAGTATCCTTCCCTGCCTTGGCAACTGGAGAGGATGTCCCACTCTCTCTTGCATGTACCTAACACAAAGCAGGCAGTTCCGAGGGATGAAGCTCCTGAGGCCCCTGCCTGGCCAGCTACATCTCGGTCACTACGATCTGTGCACAGATCAAACCCTTGCTGGGTGCATTTTTTGTGCCCAGCACCATGCTTGGCTTTGGAAATACTAGATCCTCAACAGAATCCCTGGGCACAATCCCACCTCTGTTCCCTACCACTTGCATGTCTGTGAGCAAGTCTCTCAATCTCCTCCTGCCTCAGTTTCCACAGTTATAAAATGGGTATTCTGGGTTGTCATGAGGCATCTTCTCTCTAGCACACTCGGAATGCTTAGCACAAGGACAGGGCCAATGGCCACAGGTTGTTATTTCAATGCATGATGAGTGTAACCAGAAAAATGTTGGAGATAAATGCTCACCAACAGCTACAGTAGAGTGAAGACCAAAGTCACAGCCGTCTACTTTACAGCTGGGTGCAACCGTCCTCTAACAGACATAGAAGGAGAGACACAGCACCCGAGGAAGACGCAGCCTCCAACCAGGCAAGTCAAAGAAGGCTTCAGAGGCGTGCGGCTGGTGTCTGCTAAGGCCCTCAGAGCCCCGCCTGTCAGCAGCCCAGACCCGGGTGCACCTGCTCCAGAGCGCCTGTGTGATGAAGACTTCTCCACTGTCCCCTGAGTCATCTACTTTTCATTCTCCACAAATCTTATCTCAAAAAATACTTTTCTCGTCTCCCTTGTCAGTGCCTTTGAATTTCCTTTTACTTTGTTACTGGCCTTCTGACCAGACGCTTTCATCTCTTCACAGCACAGAATCCTTACGGTGCTGTTTCTCATCCTTTATGCGATCCCCATTACTCTCTCCCCTCGTGTGTTATTTAGTCCCGGAAAGCGCTGGGGGAGAGCTCGGAGGATGGGATATCTGGATAATAGGTTGCATTCGACTGCATTGTGTCACAAACAGCACTAAAAAGAAACCACTCATTTTTAGGCCTGGGGGGTATTTGAGGGTAGTGGTTGAAGAGGGGGAGATTTCCTTGAAAATTATATATAAAATCATTTATTTGCATGTAAATATGTAAAAATTGATTGCAATATGTTATTCGCCAGACAGGAAAGCAAAGTCAGCAATAGATACTATGCTTTGGGAAGAAAAATCAGATTTTCTGTCTTCAGAGGTGAGGAATGTAGGAAACTGTTATTAGTACTGTAATTACTGTGCTAACAATACATTGTTCACTCTCTTGGGGCTTTACATTCACGACCTCAAGTGACTCTCACAGCAGTCCCCTGAGGAGGCGGTAGTATAACCCCTGTCATACAGTGGAGGGCACTGAGAGTCAGAGGCTAGGAACGCACCCAGGGTCACACGGCAGCTGTGGAACTATGGCTGGTGCCCAGCCCCGACTGTGACCACTACCCCACACTTCTCCTTTTGGCTGGAGCTCTCCCTGTGGTCCACACAATGGCTTCTCCTCCACTTACTGACCTTGTAGGCCTCTTGTGAGCCTCGTCACGAGTGGCCAAATGACTTATATCCCTTCCACTACCCCATGGGCTCAAAGCCACTCTGCATCTTACCACACTTTGTTTGGGAGAGTTTTGACTCGTCAAAACTTATTTATGCTCTATTCCCAACAGACTAACAGGTATCAGAAAGCAGAAGAGATGCCGGGGGTGTGGGGACATGGGGGCCTTACACACAGCCATCAGGAATGTGGACCAGGACCATTCTGAGAGCACCTGGCTTTTCTAGTCAAAATATGTCTGAGTGTAGCTTATGTGTATGTTTCCTATGGCTGTAGTTCCAAACTTGGGGGCTTAAAACAACATAAATCTATCACTTTGAAGTTCTGGGGGATGAGAAGTGTGATGTGGGTCTCACCAGCTAAAATCAGGGCACTGGTTGGGCTGCATTCCTTCTGGGGACCCTAGGGGAGAATCAGGTTTCTCTGATCTTCTGCAGTCTCCCTCCATCTCCAAAGCCAGCAGGGAAGCATCTTCAAACCTCCAACTCTGATTTTTTTGCTTCCCTCTTTCTCTCTCTCTCTTTTTTTAATGAGACAGAGTCTTACTTCGTTGCCCTTGGTAACAAAGGTGGAGTGCCGAGGCATCATTGCTCATAGCAACCTCAAACTCTTGGTTTCAAGAAATCCTCTTGCCTCAGCCTCCCAAATATCTGGGACTACACGTGCCTGCCACAATGCCTGGCTCATTTTTTCTATTTCTAATAGAGACAGGGTCTTGCCCTTGCTCAGGCTGGTCTCCAACTCCTGACCTCAGGCAATCCACCCGCCTCAGCCTCTCAGAGTGCTGGGATTATAGGCATGAGCCACTACGCCCTGGCCTTCCCTCATTCTCTTATAAGGACCCTTGTGATTATATCGGGCCCACCTGGATAATCCAGGATAATCTTCCAATTTAAAAATTCTTAATTTAATTACATCCCTTTGCCACATAAGGCCACATCTTCACAGGTTCTGGGGATCCTGCTGGCCATGCCTATGATCCAGAAATTCTATTCCTGGGCATATTTGAACCAAGTGACTTCTCACATACATCTACAAGTGACTTAGGAAGGTTCTGCTTCAGAGTCACTCAGGGTGTCAGCAACGGGAGGCAACATGGGTGTTTTGCACAGAGACAAGGGAAAGTGAAGGATGTGGAGACGTGTGGCCTGGGGTGACACATAGCCCAGGGTGATACGCGGCCCAGGGAGATATACAACCCACGGTGACACACAGCAATTGGAAATAACACCTAGATGTTCGCACACTAGTGTGAATGCCTCCTAAAAAGAGTGTTTAGTGAAGGAAAGTAAAAAGTAGAATGAAAGTATGTAACACAGGATCATTTACATCAGTTAAGAAACTCAATGCATGCACACAAAATTGCAGTATACATTTTGCATGAATTCTGTATAAGCAAAAAGACATATTTGCACACATTGTTCTCTATGAGACTAGAGAAGGGTGGGACAGAGGAATGAAGGGAAATGAAAACAGAAGCCTTGTTCAGACATCGCCACCCAGGGCTGCCCTCCCCGAGGCTCTGCGGCTGCAGGTGCAGGTGTGTGGGTCAGGGGTGCGGGTCTTTACCAGGATTCCAGCAAAAGGTCTTACATTTGTGTGCATTTTTTGATTTCCCGAGAGTTCCTTGAGTGCAGGAGCCCCATTTTTTTTTCCCTTATATTTTTTCAAGCACAGCACAATGCCTGCCTCACAGTAGGTGCCTAATATGTGTTTTGTTAAATTGAACAGTGAACGGTGGGAAAACAAGACATCTGGAGTGGGTGTCTCATATGAGCTGACACTTAGAAAAATTTCCAAGGACACCCAAATGGGCTTTAAAGCTATGTTTGGATCAGAAAGTTGAACCATAAAACCTGTTTCTTGCAGGTGAGCAAAGGAGAAGGATGGGTAAGAGGAAAGAGACGCCTGAGCATCTGTTCTGCTTCTAACTTATAAAGAAAAAAGAAAAAGAAAGAAAGCATCAGAATAAAAATGCAGAATAAACATTGGTAGAAGGGAAAAGAAAGTCCACAGTGAGTGAAGATATTGTAAGAGAGCACCTAGCTGCTCTAAATAAATTTACCCCAGAAGCATGGCAGGAATGCTGAGACAGGATAGAAAAAGTGTCTCCAAATATTTCAAAGGGTGGCGGTAAATTCTGAGGTTCTATAATGAGACTGACACTGTTCTGGGTCAAGACTCCAGAACAGATCATTAAAGCGATGGTTTTGAACACTTCAAAAGAAAATAAAGTAGTGATATTTAGAAGCCTGCAAGGGTTCATTAGAATCAAGTTGTGGCTGAGTGACCTGGTTTCCTTCATGGTTATTAAATGGTAAGACCACAGAACTGGAGTATATTTTTATATGCATTTCCATAAAGAGTTTGATAAGCTCTTCCTCAGTGGTTTCAAATACAAGGAGGATGTTTGCCTTGGCAACTGGCTCCATCACCATACCCAAGTGGCAATGATTCATGAAATCATGCCAATATATGGGTGTTTCTGGAATAATACGACCACCCATAATTTTAAACAGCTAACATGTATTAAAGACCAACCATGTGACAGGAGTTATTCTTGGCAATTCACATGGAGCTATGCATCTTCCTTTCCTGAAAACTCTGAGGAGAAGGCGCTGCTACTTTTCCACTTGGCGTGTGAGGTCACACCCTCCCCAGGTCCTGGGTGTTCTACAAGGGTCTCTCCCACCTCAGAGACTGAGCCGACCCGATCTGTCATTCTGCTGAAGAACACAGTAGAAGCTGGGCTGCGTGACTGGAACTCAGAAATGCAAAAGCCTCTGCAGAAATGGAATGAGGAAAAGGAAATGGTTTCCCTTGAGTCCCCTTCAGCCATTCCCTGCTTCTCAGCCAACACAGCTCCCACACGCACACCCTGCACTCAGTGAGACCCTGCTCTGTGAGACGCTTGGTTGGCCTACACTGTTTCTCTGGAGCATCTGCCATGGAGTCCATCTCAGCGACTGTTTTCCTCTATTCTGTTGGTTTTTCCCTACATGTCTTTAATCCCTGGTTCTTCCCTGGGCCTGATCAGTGCCTGCCTGGATTTGGGATTCAATCTTACCCTGTGCTGTCTCACCTGGGTGATCCTCTGTGTTCAGAATCCATCAGCACACCAGAACAAATAGGCCTAAGGCAGGGTCCAGCAGTACTGGACTTCCAGGGCTAGAAGGTTGAAGATGCTCCCCATGCAAGTTAGCCTCCCATAAACAGAGAAATTACTGAAAACTAGGTTATTGGCCATGCAGAGTCCATAGCTGAAAGGCTGGAACTTGAAAAATAATTTTGGAAATAATCCAACTGACTTAAATGTTGGTGGTTTTTTTTTTCATTTCATTCTTATTTAAATAGGCTTGTGTACTTGATATCAACATTATGACCCCCCCCCAAATGAATTGGGGCTTGAATTTAAGGAGATGAGTTCATATAGGAACTACAGTCAACAGTCCAGTCATTCAGGGCTCACCAGTTGAACCCTGGATTACGTCCAGGGTCTGGAGTCTGAGGTCTTGGTTAGTCCCTTTTCTTCTATGCACTTGGTAGATGGCCTTAATCTCTCTGTCCTGCATTTCTTTTTAATTTTTAAAAACACAAGTGGTGATACATCCCTCATAGGGATGTTGGGAACATTATGTTCTGGTCCCCCAGGAGCAGACCCTGAAACAAGAATTCAAGTTTGTGTGGGAGGTGAAGGGAGCAACGCGATGAGAACAGAGAATAAGGTCGGGAAAGCAGCCAGTGAAAGGGATGCTACCAAACTACCTGTCAGTGTGAGAGACTAGGACCGAATCTGATGGTGAATTCCAGAAGCCAGTTTAAAACATGAGCCTGAGAGTTATCACCTCTGAGGGGAGAGGGAGCCGGGGCATTTATACACCTGCTCCTGCCAGTCTTTGGTTGAGGGCTACTCTGAGTGTGTGTGTGCCCTGCAGCATGGGGCCAGGAGGCCCTAAGGTAAGAAGTGCCCACATCTAGGCAGATTTTGCAAGCTGTGCTATGTGAAAGCCTTCGGTTACTTGTTTGTAAATTCAACAAATGTTTAAAGAGTCACGTGCTCAGTGAATACTGAGAGGCTGGGTGCAAGACGTAAATAAACTGTTCTTGTGACAATTTCACTAAAGTGTCAAAAGCAAAACAACCATTTATAGTTAACATTGAAGAGGGTTTTAATAATAAAATAATGAGTGAAAGGATTTGGAAAATACAGCCCTGGAACTTAATCTCTTATGCAGATCAGGGAGCTCTACCCTCCTCCCAAACAGACAAAGCTTAAGCCGAGTCCTCAAGGATACTCAGGGATGAGCCTAGGGGAAGAAGGGGTTTCCCCAGGAGGGTGATTCAGGCAGTGAGAAGACCTTGAGGTGGGAAATACCGGGTGTGAGCAAATTATGGCTCTATTTATGTAAACGGTGTTTATATCAATAAAGTTTTGTTGAAACAGAGGCACATTCATTCTGTTATATATTGTTTACAGGGCTTCTGCCATGCAGTTGATGAATAGCTGCATATTACCCACAAAGACTAGCTGGCCCTGTGCTGACCTCTGGTTTATACAATGACCTGGACATATATTCTAAAGTATTTTAAACCATTAAAAATGTTTATTATTATTTTGATCCAAATATATATATATGTGTGTGTGTGTGTGTGTGTATGTGTGTGTGTGTATATATATATATATATATATATATATATATATATATATATATATAACCCAGTTGTGAAAAGCTCACAGCCTATTGAGGTGAACAGAATGTTAAAAAATAATTATAATGCCATATGACTGATCCTATAATAAAAGCCTATTCCAACGGCTTATAGAGCTGCCAAGACGAAAATAATTAGCTCTGCTTAGGGGTGGGGGTGAGGTTGTCTTCACAGAAGAAAGAAGTCTTGGAGTCTGATTCCATGTTTTCAGGCAAATGGAAGGAGTTGGACTAGAATGTGTTAAAATGTAGAGAGAAATGAAGAAACAAAACATGTTCAGAAAGATCATCGTTTACCTCTCCTGTATCTCCAAGTAACTGGCAGGGCTGTGAGCACGGCTTCCCAGGAGAATTGCTACTTAACCCTCTTCACCTCCAGCACTAGCTTTTAAAAATACTTTATTTCAAGAGTTAGTCAGTAAGAACAGACAGTAACTGGACCACTGTCTCTGAGTCCATCTTGGAAAATAACATATTTTTTAAGAGAAATGATTCAGGACAGGAAGGTGAAAGGTGGAGGGGTTTAAGTTTGGCCATAAAAGCTGAGGTGTTAGGATACTCGGGTATAAAAATGACATGTCAGGCCCTCCACTGACCCAACTGGAAAGTTGGAGCATGAATATAAATGATGATGGTAACAGATTAAAACACAACAGAATAAAATAAGAATCCATGAGAACATACCAATATAACTTTAAAAACTGAAGATAAAATAATAAATAAGGAAAGATCTTTCTGAAAGAAAATGCTAACTTATAAATGCAAAAGGAATCATGTCATTAGAAATCACCATTTGGCAGCCATGATGGTGAAAAGGGTTTGGGACAAAAATTATAATTGAAGGCTAGAACTAGTGGGTGAAAATATACAAAGAAATAAGATACTGGTGTCATCTGCAAATATTTTCTTACAAGATGGTTAATTGTAAAAGGGAAAAATTAAATGTATATGAGAGATTCCTGGCAGAAACTACCCTAAGAGAGCCAAGGTAATGTCACCAGTAATGAAATGAAGAGATACTTCACACTATCTACTGTGAGGTCCTCTGAGAACAACACAAAAATACTTCTGTGATGTTCTCACCACAAAGGCATGGTGTGGATCTAATCATAGCAAACATTAGACAGATTATGGATCAGTGTATCAGTAATTGTTCTGTAATCTTAAACCATGTCATGTCACAAAAGACAGAACAGAGCTGAGAAAGCTTTCCAGATTAAAGGAAGCTAAAGAGACATAGATTTCGACATGGCATTAGATCCTGGATGAGATAATTTTTTTCTTCTCCTATAAAAAACACAAGTACAGCAATTGGATAAATTTGAGTAAGGCTTGAGATTAGATTTTTTTAATAGCATTAATTTTCTCATTTGATTATTGTTCTGTGATTGATTCTGTAAGGGAGAGAGAAAGAGGAACCTCTGTCTTAGGAAATAGCACACTGAATATTAGGGGAAAGAGGGGAACTCAAATTTGTAATTCACTCTCACATGGTTAGGGGAGGGGGAATTGTTAAGTAAATGTGATAAAATGTTAAGATTTGTGCATTCTAGTGAAAAGAATTATCTGAATTATTTTTTTCAAGCTTTTCTGTAGGTCTCAATTTGTTTCAAAATAACAACAAAATGTATGTTATGAAAGACTTACGAACTCTAGAATCAGACTAATCTAGATTTGAATGTTTGAGCCAAAATGAACTAGGTATGTGACCTTGAGCGAGCCATTTGGCCTTTCTGAACCTCAGTTTTCTCATCAATAAAATAGAAAAAAAAATAGTGCTTACTTCTTAGATTGATGTGAAGACAGTGCAGTTACTGTGAAGAAAACACTTCCCGTAGTGCTGGACAGTTCCTACACTTTTCCAACACTCTCAGTAAACTTGGAGGTTGATTTTTTTCATGCCCTGCAAATTTCAGGCTTGACTTATGCACTTGGCTGCATTGTATATCTCTGCGGGTAGATTCCAACTTTGTCTTTAAAATACTACTTCATAGAAATATTAATAAATAGTGTAACTAAACTGAAATTTTAATGCCTTCTCCTTTCCCGGGGTGGCTCCTTGCCCTCCTCTAGCACACACAGAAAAGCATCCTCTTTGCTAACTGGGTTGCCAGGCCTTGGAGAGATTATGTGGGGAAGAAGGTGAGTAAAAAGAGCAGGGCAGTGTGGGTAGGAAATGAGTGAGGGAAGGGGTTGGGGCTGGGGAAACTGCAGGGAAGATGTGAGGAACCATTGCTCTTGGTTAGAGAGCACATCAGTCTTAACATTTTCCAAGGAAGGAAGATCCTGTATACTTACTTTGAACTGTTAAACTGCTCTCTTTAATGGTACATGGTGACTGCTGGAGTGACATCGCCTGCTGCTTCCACTGCCCCTTCTTAGCTCCCAGCAAGGTGATACTCTCAGAAGATAATCAAGAAGGACTTTCTTCCCTGCCCTCCGCCCACCCCCTACACCCTCCATTAAGGATATAGCACCATGCCTAATTAGGGCAAAAATAAAGAAGAAAATTCCAGGATCAGCCATTTTGGCAGGAATGGATTAGGTACAATTTTGGTAGGATAGGATATTTTTATTGTTGGGTAAACTATAGATTGCCATGTTTTACTCTCTAAAACGTAGAACTTTTAAATGACATTGGCTACCACTGACCTCCACTCACCCCTGGAAGCTTTCCATGCACCTTCTCACACTCTCTGTGAAGAAGTGTTGTATATTGAGTTAGTCCCTCCTCTTATTTCACATGGGGAGAATGCAGCTGGTAGAAGGCACCCACTGAAACATTCATAGTAAACGGGAAGAAGCCTCAGCCTTTATTAACACAGACAGCCCATGTGCCGCCCATCTGATATGGACAATCATCTTTCTCTCTTTACTTCTTCCCAGAGCATTGAGGGCATAAGCGGCTATCTGCTTTTCAGGAGGCACCTGCAGCCACAGCATCCCCAATCCTTATCACAAAAGTACACTGCGGTGTTTAGAGATGTTGTAGAGTTGATTTTTTTTTTTTCGGTCTAGTAAGCCCTTGGGGGATCTTTCAAGATAAAACCATTTCATAAAAGTAGCTGTATTATGGAGTAAAATACTTTACAGGGGACTTTGAGAATATTACATTACCCTAGGCCTCTTTTTCACAGAGCTTCACCATTCCGACTGTCTATAAACACCGAGCAGGCGCACTGTGGTTTACCAGAGCTCAGCCATCTCTATTGCTTTTTCTCTTTGGCCTGTGTTTCCATTCCGGTGTTTGAGCATCACCCGTACAAACTGGGAGTTGGAGCGTTGTACATACGCTTGGGACGCCTCAAAAGCCCACAGCCCTACCGGGTGCTGGCTGTTCCCTGTGTGAGCAGCAGAGCATGGGGCTCCCTCAAAGCAGCTGAGGAAGTAGAATCGCCTGTGGGTCAGACTGTGAGTACAGACTGGGGTCTCTGTTCCTCTATCTGGCTTTGGCGGCGGGGGTGGGGGTGGGGGTGAGTGTGCTTGTGGGAGCTCCTGAAAGAGAGGGTGTAGGAGGGCTTTAGAAGGAAGGAGGAGAACGCTGCTCCCCTGGGCTTCCCAGCTCAGAGTGAAGTGGGTATTTCATGCATCCCACCCACACATACAGAGTATTCACCCGACTTCATGGAGCTCCTGCTGCGCTGGGAATCCTGCGGGTAGGTGTGGAGGAGTCAGCCGGCAAATATGAACTAGATCTGAGGTTTCCCCCAAGGACTATACATTCTAATGGGAAAGTTAGGTTTAAAGAAATCATTATAGAATTTGTTATGGAATAACAGTTGCAATCAGATCTACGAAGGGAAGGCAGACTATGAGAAAATGTGAGAGGGAACAAACTCACTTAAAATATGGAGTTGCAGGGGAGCTGGCAAGGATGTGATGGGGGAAGCCACGGCAGGGGGCAGCAGTGACGTAGGAGGGGCTGAGGCAGACAGCTCCTCGCAGAATAGACAGAGCTCAGGACAGTGTGAAGGAGGAACAGTGAAGAGCGTCCAGGGGCTCAGCACTGAGGGCCAGGCAGGGGGACTGGCCAGAGACTGTGTAGAGAAGACCTTGTAGGGAATGTGTCATTGTAGCAAAGAGAACAGTAGAAAAATTTCAAGCAATCAGTGCCATGGTTTGGAGGGTGACATGCTCAGAATATGGGAAGTAATTTTAGTAATTAAATGAAAGGTGAGAACGGCTTGGATATGGATAAGACAAGTTGGGTAAGACATATGGATCAGACAAGTCGACTGACTTGAGGTCATGCCAAGAGACTTTTTGGGCACAGTGCTAGGCTCTGGGGATAAAGCATGAGCTACTTTTTGGAGAGAAAAGAGACAACTTAGTCCCACAGGAGTTGAGTTATGCTGAGTAACAGGCCAGCAGGTGAGAGTCAGAGGCGTAGCTTTTCATGTAAACATCCCTGAGGAAGTGGGAGAGCCTATTATACAGCTCTCATAAGACTTTCTTTTCTTCCCTGCTTCCCTCCCTCCTTTTCTCTCTCTTTTTCTTTCTCTTTCTTGCTTTTTCTCACCTGCTTTGTACTTTCTTTCCAGCTTTTTCTTTAACACAGCTGACTCTCCAAACATGTTGCCTACAGGCATGAAGTTCAAGGGAGATTTATGCATTACTAGAAAAATGTAGAAACTATCATGTGTCAATTAAAAATAATTCCTTAAAAAGGAAAAAGAATCTAACATTTTCTTGAACTATTCTTTTTCTAATATGTCATTTCCCTGTTCCATCTTTTTAAAGATATTTGTCCTGAATTCCAGGTCGTTAGTGACCATTGGTAAATATAATTATTAAAATTTTAAGTTTGTTTTTATTTCACAGGTCTTACATTTCGGAGCAAACCACCCAGTGCTGTGATAAGACACTAAGATGTTGAAATTTCTTTCTGTAAAAGGCCTTTCGTGAAACAACCAGTTTCCAGAAATGAGCTGCAGAGAGGGGAATAGCTGCCAGATGTGTGCTCTGGATGTCACACCTCCACCTTGTGGGCAGGCGTCCGAGTCTCAAGTGCATTCATAACACTCTCTTCTAGAGCTTTTCAATTGCCACAGCTGTCCGTCCTTTGTCACAGAAATTGCATGTGTCCCTTTTTGTGGATCCCTTCTCTCCTTTCTTCATTTTTGAAAACTACCATGAGCATCTGTATTACTGCTGCAGTAACACTGCAAACTCTGTGGCACAAAACCATAGGGATTTATTCTCTCATGTTTCTGGAGGCCAGACATCCTAAATCAGGTGTCAGAGGGGCCCCGTTCCTCATGCTTGGTGTTCCTCTTCTTTGGCCACATTGCTCTGATCTCTGCTGCTGTGGTCACACTACCCTCTCCCCGGGTGTCTGCTTTCCTCTGTATCCCTTACAAGACCTCTTGTAATAAGATTTAGGATCCACCTAGATAATCCAGGATTATTTAATCTCAAGATTCTCAATTTAATTATATCTGCAAAGACTCCTTTTCAGGAGAAAAAACTAATATCCACTGGTTCCTGGCATCTGATGTGGGCGTCTTTTGGCAAGCCACTGTTGTCCTACCATGGCGTCTGTTATTTTGCCATGAATTTACATCTAAAGAAGGGCAATTCCCAGGGCTTCTATCAGGCTGGGGTTTCTCTATGTTGGCAGTGACATTTTGGGTAGATGCCTCTGTGCCCTGCCTGATACTAAGTGGTATTGCTGTCCCCCTTCCACTAGAGGCCAGCAGCAGCCCCCATCACAGCTGTAGCAGCTAGAAGTGTCCCTAGATACTATGTGTGTCCTCTAGGGAGCAAAACCATCCCCAGCGAAGAACCAAAGATGGGATCAACCAGGACAGTGCTAGTGAACTGTGTGTTCTCAGCCTTGGCCATATACTGGAAACCTGTAATTTTGAAAACTGCCCAAGTCAGGCCCCCCCACCCCAGAGGGTCTGATTTAGGTGGTCTGGGGTGAGGACCAGGTACCAATGTTTTTTAAATCCCCTGCTGATTCTTATGGACAAAAGACTATGAATCACAGAGTTTAGAGAGTAGGGGCTCTACAATGGTTTGTGGAATTGCAGGGAGCTCATTTCAACTCTATCATTAGGAGCTTGAACTTAAACCTAATGTATATTATATCTGGATGATCTCACCACCAGAGAGATGTCTAAGAAAAAGAAGAAAATGTCTCCTCCACTTCTCTGTTTCCTTAGAATCCCAGGTTAGCAACTTTTTCTTTTCTAAGAATCTCCTTTGAGGTGAGTGCAGGGCAAAGAGAATGGTAGCTGAAATTGAGAGGCCCAGCTGGACTCTCTCCTCATCCACTGGTTGTGAGAAGTCCCATCCTGTCTCTGGGCCTCAGTGTCTTTGTCAGGAAGGTGGAATATGAGCCGGGATGAAGCCTAAGTGATCTCAGCCGCACTATGCGGATGCTGGTTCAAGGGACATGGGAGACAGTGGTGCTTACAGACTGGCATTGCTGTCAGGCAGGGGAATAAAACATCTGCTCTGGCCCCTCGGCTGTAGCTCACAGGGGTCATTCATTGCCCAGGCAGAAACCAAGGTGGAAATGTTTCGGCAATGCAACAGCTATCCATACCTTGTATTATTCCTTTTAGCCCTCCAAATCATAACCTAAAATAGGAATGTGTGTACTAACAATGATTTGTATCGAGTTCTTCCCATAATTAAAAACCACAATGGAGTTGTTTGCATTAAGCATTATGATTTTAAAAAAGTAACCTTGCTACAGACAAATGAAAAGCAAAGTCTCTACGATACGCTTATATGAAAAAGTTTCCAAGGAGATCTCAGAAAGAAATGAGAACCTGGCAGTCCATCACTCCACACTGCACTTTCTCGTGGTTGGCATTCCACCTGCAACAGTGACATGGAAACCAAAGGTGCTATTTTCTTCATGAAGTTCAAAGGATGGGAAGATTGTTCTCGAGATCCAGACCGAGTAGACGGTCTTTGCTGTGACTCTGCCATGCTTTGTGTCAGGCACATTTATAGACATCGTTCTTTTTCACTCTCTCCAGCTTCCCATCTCTTCCCCTGGCTCCAGAACCCTATTTCTAATGCCCTACATAAGGATTCCGCTGGGGAATTTAACAGGCCTTCACTTTCTCCCCGGTCAGCACCTGCCCATGACATCCCATTTTCAAGAAAACAAGACGATCATGCAAAAACCTGCTGAAGCCCAAAGCATGGAAGTCCCCCTTGATCCTCTCCTTCTCCCAATTTCCAAGAGCAATAATGTAGCAGCCTTCAATAATATTGTCAGTATCTGCCCTGATCCTACAGCCTCCACCACCTCCCCCTACCCCACACCTGCCACGACACCCTCACTTGTCTCCCATTGGCCCACTGTAGACACTCCCTTGCTGGCCTCCAAGCTTCTGCATCAACCCTTCCTTCATGAATTCTCAACTCATCAGCTAGAGAATGTTTTCAAAACATAAATAAGACAATATCACTTCACTGTTAGGAACTGCTCAATAGCATGTCAAACCACCCTAGAAAATAGCATGGCAAGATTTTTACAAAACAAAATATGTAGTTATTATATACCTAGCCATTACATTGTTGGGCAAATTCATCTCAAAAAATAAAAACTTCTATTAAGAGAAAAGCCTGTACACAAATGTTCACAGCTGTCTTATTCATAATTGCTAAAAACTGGAAATGACCCAGATACCCTTCAGCAGGTGAATGGCTACAAAACGAATCGGGTGTGGGCATTGTGTAGCACTACTTAGCAATATAAAGGAATTTATTAACTTACAGAGCAGAAGGAACTTTGAAGGTAAAATTAAGGTTGTTAATCAGCTGACTTCAAAATAGAAAGATGATCTTGGATTATCTAGGTGAGCCAGATACAGTAACAAAGTTCCTCCAAAGGAAAAGGTGGTAGAAGAGAAAGTGGGAGGAGATGAGATTGTAAAACACATGCCCAGAGAGATGAGACTTTGGTGGCTTTGAAGAAGGCGGCTGGGGCTCTGAGCCTCTGGAAATGGGAAAGGGGAAGAGAAAGGATTCTCCCTGGATCCCCCAGCATGGAAGGTGGCCATGCAGTCACTAGGGATTGTCACAAGACACAAATCCAGCAAATGGTTACAGCAGAAATAGGAAACAGAGGGGGAGAAACATAACATCACCCCCTCCAAATGCCACGCTGTTTTGAGTGAAGTGAACGTCATTTAATTATGTTGCCATCACCAATGCTTTCTTGTTCCTGTCATCATTATTTTTAAATTTTTTTAAACATGAGTTTGAAAAGTAGGAAAGATGCAGAAAGATAAACACGAATTGTAAAGTAGAGGCTTTCTGAATAACACGAGAAATTTTCTTGTTTTGCATATGCCCTTGCTATGACAGAGAATTATTTATATCAGAAAGGGAAGTGTCAGGGATCGGTTACAGTTGTCAGATCACGACACTGCTGGGGGAGCCTCGCTCCTCACCACAATGTTGTGCAATGCAGATTTCAGCGACACCGTGGAAGTCTCAGCATATTGCAACTGCAACTTAACCTTTTCTTTTTGAGCCAGGAAATTCCTGCTGCGGATTTCATTCATTCCAACATTATCCCAGATAGAAGGTCACAGGGAGCTCTCAGTCTGAGTGCTCCTAGAATGTGCCTCTTTGCCCAGTAAATGTGCCTGAGACCTTCGGGCAGGGCGCTCACTGACTGCCTTGGTGGCCCCAAGTTGACCAGTTGACCATCTCTCCATCCTGCCCTTCCCCTGCCCACTGCTGGTCCCTGAAGACAACTGGGCCTATAACTTCTGAGTTGAATGGCTCATGAATGGAAGTCTTGATTTCAGACTTCTCCACAGATCCAGACCAACTTTCCGTGCTGACATCTGCATGTTTGAATACCGCACCACTCCACTCCACGAGCGCTGTGCTCATCGTCTGCCTCTCCTCCCCAGCATTCTCCATCTTGGGGAACCATTCTATCAAACAATTAGTTTTCTTAAGATACATCCAGTACATTTCTCTCTGCCATACCCCTGACACTGGATCCTTTCAGTTCCACCCTCAACTTCTCTGTATCCTCTCCTTCCCATCCTTTCTGCCTCTGCTGAAATTCACACTAAGTGAGGGGATTGAAGTCAGCTCACATTTACCAAGTACAAACAATATACCAGATACTGTTTTTAAGCACTTCTGTGTGAATTGTCTCTGCTGTTCCTCTCTGCAGCGTTATGCAGTTGGCATTCATATCATTCTCAACTTTGGAAGCACAGATGGGTGCACAAAGAGGTCAAGGATCTTTTCCAAGCTCAGACAGCAAGGGAAGGGTAGAACTGAGATCTGGGATAAGGCACGGATCACTGCAGGGTCTGAGAAAACAGCCACTAAGTCATGAGTTTACTGAGACTGGGACAGAGCATGGCCCCTCAATCCATCTTTGTCATCCCTTAGATTGGTGTTGATACCTCATGCCAGTTAGACTGCGAAGGGAGGGAAGAGGTCACACCCAGGATTTCCTCTCTCTTGCCTCATGCAGAAATGGGCATATACAAAGGTGTGTGTGTGTCCCCCATCTGCCATGTCCCCAGAAGTCTTGATAACTAATAACAGGAAAGCAGATTCCAGAAATACTGATTGTAGTGGCTAACACCAGCCAGGCATTTCCCAGACAATTCCCATGTCATCATCCCACTTGATGCACATAACATCCTCATGAGGAAATAAATCTCAGAAAAATGAAGGAATTTATGACATCATGACACGAATAAGTGATACATTCAGATCCTCCTGAGTCAAAGGCTCTCATTCCTAATCACTGTGGTAGACTGCTCTGAAGCCCAGGATCTGGGTTTAGAAGGCAGCAGTGGGTATGTGCAAGCTACACATTCTTGGAAGTAGTTTCCAACTTGTGTCTGTCATTTGCAAAGTGGGCATGGTACTGCCAACCTCCTGGTGACCTTTATCTATCTTAAAGTTCCAGTATCTGACACTATTGGCTTGGAAATGTGTTTGGTTGGCAAAAGTAGTGTAACGTCAGTGCCCTTAACTTTGCCAAGATTGCAGCTGATAGAAAGGAAAATTTGCTTATTTCTCCAGATTACTTTTACATTAAAGAATTACTGTAAAGTGCTATTTATTTTTTCCCAGAAGAAACACTAACATTTACTGATTTTTCTTGCAGCTAGCTTTGGTCATGTGACCAACTTCCAGCCAATGAGGTATGAGAAGAGTAGTGGCCCCAACCTCCCAAATGTATATTTCAGGAGTAGTGATATGTCTCTCCCTTCCTCTTTCCCACTCACTGAGCTGAGAGGTGATAGTAAGCTATCTCTGACCATGAGGACAGATGCAACATTCCACAAATGCCAGAGAACAAGGGAGAAGCCAGGCCTTAAAGATTCATTCCCCTATATCATCTCTTGGACATATTTTCCTGTCTCCAGTCCTATGTCTCAGCAACACAGTGGGGCCACCACATCAGTCTAGAACTGCAATGGCCAGTTCTGGCTGGACCATCCTTGAGAGAGTAGCCATAATGTAATACACATCACCCTCATTACAGCTACTTCTGCTTGAGATCTTTGCTGTGGCATTGGGATCCACATCCCAACTAACTTAAGGAAGAAAGAGAAAGCCACTGGGCCACAGCTATTTAAAAACTACTTCTTAAAGCCTGTCTTATGCAAAGTTTCTACCACAAAAGAAGTGGGCACATTCTAGGGATGTAATTAGCTCTGCTCAACTTAGGCAGCTGGGCCAGGGAAGTGATGAAAATAAAATCAGAGGAGTCATTAGAGGCTGAGTCAAGGTGTGTTCTGCCTTGTTCAAGAGAAGGGATTTGAACCTAAAAGCAATGGCAATTCCAAAGGAGTTCTGAGGAGCACAGCCTGAAACTTCTGAGCTGTCTCGTGATTTTTCAGTTGCCCTTTGGAGCAGAGACTGGAGAGTAAAAGACTATGAAGTTAGGAAGAAGAGTCCGCAGGCTATGGGTGATGATGGCTTAGACACAGGATGAACACAGAATGGAGAAGGAGAAGGTTAAACCATTAAGACCTGCCTGACTAGAGAGAGAAAAGCTGGAGGGAGGACCAAGAATCTCTCCCAAGTCTGTGGTTTTGGCAGCCGCGTCTCGAGTAGCATCCTTGATTTACACGCACCGGGGAAAAAATAGGTTTGAGGCTAGGGTGGGGCAGGAGGTTGGTGGGTAGCTTGTGAGTTTGATTTTGTACCTGTAGAGTCTGATGTGCTAGACACATCTAAGAGGCAGGGTCTAGTAGATAGAGTTACTAGACTGCTATTCAGAGCCCTGACTGAATGTCAAAATAGCATATACTCTTGCTTGGTTCATAGCAGAGCCTCAGCTCGGCAATCTTATAATCACAGGAACCATCCCACATTCTTGTTTTTCCAAATCAAATTGTATTCAGAATTCCAGGAGATCAAGATGGCTTCTCCCATCACAGTCATCATTAGCATCAATGGATTTTATTTCTATTATACTAGGTAGAAGCCACACCCTAAGGCCTCTCTCTTTACTTACATTGCAAGCCTATCAGTTTTCCACTTCTCTCTTGTATAGCTTACAATTAGCCAGATAACAGCACTCATTGACAATCTAGCACTTTTGAGCAGACATGCCTTAGATTCAAGGTGAATTCCAGGAATCCAACAATGCTTGCTATAAAGAGGATCCCAGCAAAGACAAAATAATCTATCTTCTGGGGAAGTTCCTCTCAAAGTTAATTTTCCTTTAACCAAATTGTGTCTGTTTTTGTACCCCCACTGTATTCACAGCACCTAACACAGTGCCTGATTCACAGCAAGTGCCAAATAAACAAAAGAATGCAAGTTTAATGAAATGACACCTGTATGTGCTTTAAATTTTAGCTACTTAGAAACTGCAGGCCAAAAACACTCTTGATGAAAACACACATCAGTGCACCCAGTGGGGTTCACCAAACAACACATGATCATAAACTAAATGGATAATTATGAAGCTAACGTATTAATCATTTATAAGGAAAAAGCAAGAAATTCGGGCATTGAGATTCAGGACCAACTTGAGTCAACTCTGATAATAGACTGATAACATCCTTCTTGAATGCTTATGCAGTGGTTCTCAACCTTCCTAATGCTGAGACCCTTTAATGCAGTTCCTCATGTTGCGGTGACACCCAACCATAAAATTATTTTTGTTGCTACTTCATAACCATAATTTTGCTACTGTTATGAATCATAGTGTAAATATCTGATATGCAGGATGTATTTTCATTGTTACAAAGGGGTTGAGAACTGCTGTGTTATAAAGTCTACAGAGCTGTATTGGTGGGTGTAACCAACAGTGTGAGGCAGGCAGCTTGCTTAATTCAACAGCAGAATGAAGTTATCAATACACTTTCGATTGCTTAACAAGACTTAAAAATAGAGTGGTCATATAATTTAGCAACTACACTCCTAGGTAGATTCCAAAGTTTCTAATGAAAACCTATAAACAAATTTTAATAGCAACATCATTCATAATACCTAAAAGTAGAAATAAT
The DNA here is from genome assembly GCA_963575145.1 of Galago senegalensis. Taxonomy (NCBI): domain Eukaryota; kingdom Metazoa; phylum Chordata; class Mammalia; order Primates; family Galagidae; genus Galago; species Galago senegalensis. The sequence continues at coordinate 19,629 of CAUYTI010070414.1, forward strand.
TTAAATTACAAATTTGGTATATCCATGCAATGGAATATTATTTGGCAATGAAAAGGAACAAAGGACTGATAAACACTACAATAGGGACAAAACTTTAAATCTTTAGACAGGCAATCACCAAGTTACAAACATCTGACTGACATACAACTTGCACTTATAAATGGAGGCTTTTATAGGTAAGAGGTAAATGCACCTGTTCCAACTTACATACATATCCAACTCAAGAACAAACCTACAGAACCCATCTCATTTGTAACCCAGGGACTGCCTATACTAAATGAAGGAAAAAGCAGACACAATCATATATTGTATGATTCCATGTGTATCAAATGTCCGTAGAAGGTAAATCCACAGACATAGGAAATGATTTTTTTGGTTGTGAGAGGCTGGGGATATGATGAGGAAAATGGAGCATGACTAATGTGCAGTGTTTCTTTCAAGGGGATAAAAATGTTCCAAAATTGATCATGATGATGGTTGTACAACTCTGTAAATACACTAAAAACTATGGAGATGTACACTTTTAATGAGTGAGTTGTATCTTATATGAATTATATCTCAATAAAACTGTTGTAGAAAAAACAAAACTCCAAGAACAAGAACTCACTTGTTCTTGCTATTATATATGGTATACTCATGTTAGTCTCCTTTCATCATAGGCAGTAATAAAATCTCACAGAAAGCTCTGTGACTCTGGATATTGTCATTTCAACTTATGAAGTCTAGGCTCCTCATTGGTAGGGAAGAAGTACAGCAGCTGCTGCTGGCACCTGCTCACATCCTTGTGCACCACCAGACAAGTCTCCCTCTTGGTCCCTGTGTCTCTTTACTGGGCCTTCACCTCCCTTCCCTCCCACAGGATGAACCAGAAGTTCTGGAAGTCAACTCCCCTGAAAGCAGATATGAACTTATCACAAAGAGTTTCCTTGCCAATCATGGGGTACAAGCCCAAGGAGTATTCTACACTGCCCCCAGATGTGCCAAGGGGGCTTGTCCACAGCAGCAACCTGCATGTTGATATATCTTGCCTTGGTTTCTTTCCTCTTTCAGCTTAATTCATTCCCTGCCAGGGCTTCTTGGCATCATGTCCCAAATAAACTATCTGCAAGTACATCCTTGGCCTGAGTCTGCTAATGAGAGAGACCAACCTACGATGAGGGATGATTGGACTGTGTTGTTACAGGTCTACGGGGAGGATGAAATGAGGCATCACACGTACCGCACTATGCCTGGCTACTGAATAACCATTAGCTATTATCACCATTGTTGTTATTATTACTGCTATTATTATTAAAGACAAATAATTGACTTGAATTTTTTTAATCAGGTCTTAGCCCATCTGGAAGCCTGTCTTGGCTTCCTTACATATGTGAAAAAGGCCAAACTTGGTATCATGCTTAATATTTAACTGCTAAGAATTCAGTTAATTATTCTCTTCCCCCCATCAATTCACTCTAGGTTTTCATAGACTTTATCAAGCAAACTGCACAGATTAAGTAATAATTCATTTCTCTCCCATGTTTTATTGATCAAAGGCACACAACTGCCAATCAGTCTCTGATCAGAATGAAATTACTAAGCTTACTGCATAGAGCTAATATCATTTCAGTCAAATGTGCAAAAAAAAAAACCCATCAAAATCTTGATTTCTTTTTGTTAGTCTGTGAAGCTTTATCCTTGTAAGCATGTGCTTATTTTAGATTTTTCTGAAATATTTAAATAGCTTGTAGACCTTCATTGCTACCATCATGGTCTCCTAAGACCTAGGAACCCCATGTTGACAATTGTTGATGGAATAAACCAAAATCCATTAGCAAATATGCTTGCTTTTGTTCTAAAAATTGCAGTAGTAACATTTTTATTGCCATGTTTGCAATAACCTTCCTGTATATGAGGAGAAAATAAAGGATAAAAGGATGCTTAGTATTTTTTTATCTTGACCTTTTTACAATGAAATAGCCTCAAATCTAAAAGTAGCCACATAGCACTAAGATGCCACCCCCTTCCAAGTTTCCTGCTGTGACAGTGAGACATCATAGTCTATGAGGAGAGAAAAGAGAGAAAGGGGAAGAAGGACGTGTGCAGTTTGGAACAGAAGAGCAGAGGGATATCTAATTCTCCACGACTGAGTGTGAACAACACCTCCTGGCTGTGTGCTGAGGACATTTGCTTGGCCCTGAATCCACTCTCCCTTCTCTACCCTGCTCTGTTCTTGGGCAGAGAACCTGGCAGCCTTGTCTTCTTGCTTCCAGCTGGGCTCAGCAAAAGATGAGCAACAGAGACAGATCAGAGATGGAAAGAGAACAAGACAGGGTGTCTATCTCCCTGGTTCCACACAGGTCAGAAGCTTGTGGCACAGGGAGGGTGGAGAATCATGAATGGTGGACCTGCAGGGGCCAATGGTCTACACCTGGCCTACCAGGGTTCCTGCTACATAAGAGAAATAACATAAACTTTGTAGAATTGACATGATAATTAAATAATATGATCCACAGAAAACATCCCACTGCCTAATACATAATAAACAAATAGACATTAGTTACTGTTATTTATACCCAAGGGTCTGCAGAAAAATCCTGATTCTTGTGAATGACAACACGCTCTTTTCCTGTATTCCTGCGATCTAAACTTACATTAGACCCCTCACTGCAGAATACCAGCCCACACCCACTGAAAGCTCACCATTGGCTGGGGCTGTGCTAACTACTTCTCAAGTATTATCTTCCTTAACTCAACTGTACTAGGAGGGAAGTGATTTAAAACTTTTTTTTTTCACAAATGAGAAAATGAGGTGTTGTGCATAGGAAATACTATATCTAGTTAGGTTTATCTAAGACCTGATTACAGAAAATTGAAAACAGGGGCTAGCAGGAGTAAGAAAGCTAAGGGGTTGAAACACATTCTCCTTAGTAAAGTATCACAAGAATGGAAAAGCAAGTATCCAATGTACTCCATACTAATATGAAGTCAGTAGACAATCTAATACAGGCCCACATAAGAGAAAAACTCAATTCAATTCAAGTTGGGGGCAGGGGACACAAGGGAGTGGAAGAGGGGAGGAGGGAGGAGGATGGGTGTGGTCCCACTCAATGGGCACAATGTAAGGTTATAGGGCACGCCCCACCTTGGGTGTAGGACACAACTACAAGAGGGACTCTACCTAACAAATGCAAACATTGCAACCTAGTTGTTTGTACCCTCAAATTAAACTAAATGAAAAAGGGAAGGAAGGAAAGAGGGAAGGAAGGAAAGAAGGAAAGAAGGAAGGAAGGAAGGATGGAAGGATGGAAGGAGATGCCTGTGCTCAGCAGGGGCTTAATTGGTAGAAGTGGCATTTGAACCCAGTCCCACAACTTCAAAGGCAGCATCCATGTGTCCCTGTTTACAAGAGAGCAATTCTTCAAAGCTAATCCAGAGCAATTTGATGGGCAAGAAATCGGGTTGTCTGCGTGTGGAGAGAACATCAATGCATTTGTCATTGTCAAAACTCCTTTCGAGAAAATATGCTGTAATTGTCCATTTAATTCAGCCCCAGTACAACACAGTGTTCCAGCAATGCGTATGGCAATGTGACATGTGTTGAGCTTGTGACCCTGTTGGGAGGGAGTCTTGTAAAACTTGCAGTAAAGAAAAATGACAAACAGACAGACGTGCTGGCCTCATCTCTCTGTGGAACCTCCATGGCTCCTGGGAAGGAGACAGCACACTTAGGAAGCCACACTGTGCCTCCCAGATCCTGTGGATGTGTAAGAGCTGAGCCAGTGAGAGGATTTATGCCCTTTGTGTCCTTGAATATTCATCAAACTCACTCCCCTCGGGGACACAGTCATGGACACTAGAATGAGCATGGGTCAGAGATGAATGGATCCTCTCTTCAGAGTACACTGGGTCTCCCTCCACATGAGCCAGGCTGGGACTGTCTAGGGAAGCACATGGGAGCCCTGTAGTTGCTGGCAGTGGGGAAATTCCTGGTTGGGCACCTCTGCTGCCATGGGTGGAGCTTGGGCAGGGATCTCATATAAGAATCCAAGTGTGGTCTATTTTGGTGATGGATATCACTGTGGCCAACACCCCGTGGGGACCTGTGTCCTGGTTTTGGGATAAGATGAAAATTCCTTTCCTACTTCAGTCTGCCCAGTATGAATGGCTGAACATCAACACTTACTGCTGTGCCTATAGCCCCAGCACAGAAGCCACTCCTCCTTTGAGAGCACAGACAGACTTCCCTCTCCTGAGATTTGGATAGGGTGTGGGAAGGAGATAAACTCCAGCCAGCTCATGGTCTCACAATGAGTCCACCCACTTTTGTAGGGGACAACATCCTTACTCATGCACACGCTTCCCCCAAACCTGGCCATTCTGTCTTGTACTGTCATCTCCAGCCCACGGATGAGTGATCCAACGGAAGGTATCTGAGTCAAACTGGACTGATTAAATTCTTCTAAAGTATTTAAAATTCAGGACACAGAAAATGTCAGTGCCAATGTCTGAGTCAAAGTACATCAATGGAGAGTTGTTAAGTTTGTTCACAAATTTCACAGCCAGACATACGTGCATTTTGGTTTCTTTGCCTTTACAGTAAGATTCTCCTTTGATGCTATGCACTAGCCCACCATTGTAGGTTGAATTATGTCTTCCCCCAACAAAAAGTCATGCTGAAGTCCTAAGCCTTAGCCTAAGCCTTGTTTGAGTATAGGGTCTTTACAGAGGTAAGGTCATCAGCATGGGCCCTAAGCAAGCAGGACTGGTTTTCTTACAAAAATAAGAAATTTGGGGGGGGGGGCGGAGCCAAGATGGCGAACTGCAGCCAGCTTTTTACAGAAGCTCCCGTCCAGAAGGAGGCTGAAAGGACAGAAGCTTAGCAAATTAGCTGATGGTTTGGAGCAGAGACAAGAGAGAAGATTGAAGAGCGTAC